>PVKP010031171.1:0-27189 GCA_004027715.1 Plecturocebus donacophilus | reverse complement strand
TCTTCCTCTCTTTTCTTGCTCTGGTTCCCTTTAGCGTTACGGGCTGTCAGGCAGACACATGTGTTTCCTCCTCCTACAACCAGTACTTTGTGTTAAAAATCAAGGAAGTGTTAAAGTAACTTTTATAATTTACAGTTTTTCTCCAGGCTGAATACTCTTGGGAATCAGCCAGTGGCATAGTCTTAGTGAGTTTTGTGCCCCTGTTTAACATTTATATAGAATTCTAATTACCAGAAAAATTCCTTGCTTCTGCTGACATTTTGACAAAGGTTTAAGAAATTATATAAGGGATTATTTCAACTCTGACAACATGACAAAAATTCTGCTAATTGCAGAGGAATTTTAACATACTTTCAGCATCTTGCTCTCTTAATACCTTCATTGCTTTCGTTAAAGAAAATTCCAAGAGATTAGTTAATATTGAATAAATCAGTTTAAACAATTCTATCCTTAGAATATTCCCTCAGGAGATTATTTCCCTTTTTTCTTTTATAATATTTTGATATTTCTTTCATTTTATCACATTTTCAGTCTTCAGTGACTCCAAATTAATACGACTAACTCAAATATTGGATTTAAATCCAAATTATAAAAACTCTATTAGAAATACTACTAGTTAATATTTATATTCACCATAAGCATTTAAGAAGAAAAACAAATCGTAAACATTTGTTTAAATACATTTAACAAAATAATAAAGCATTTACTTTTCTTTGAGAAAATGGGTGGGATATAGATGAATAATTCTGAGAGAGATCGGTTAAGTATGTTGATTTAGTGCTGCAGAACTGTAATTGCATCAAAAATATCTAAAAACATAAGTATACAAAATGATCTCCAGCATTTAAATTTGTTATTACAGAAATACAATGAAAGAATAAAAAAGGAACTGGGGAGAATTCCACAAAACATATAGTGTATTAGTATAAATAGTTCCCTCTATCAATTGTTAACAAAAATACCCATAGCCAGTTTAATTACCTGTATTTTGTATTTGGATTCATTTTGTGCCTAAATCTCTTATTCCTTCTGTAATTTTACATGCATTTTAAAATTTCATATAGGATATTTTTATAATCATTATACTTTTTTACTACATATTCTTCTATAACAACTTAATTTCTTTTTGAGAACAGGAGAATATAACCCATAAAATATAACTATAATTGAATTTACAGAATCATGTTTTTAATAAGAAGTATTATGACTTTCAGCAAATTGTAAATTCAAAGACAATTATTATATCTGTTTTTCTATCTTTATGTGCCCAGATTATAGCCCAATGCTTTTTATGAGGATGGTGCTCCATAAACGTTTATTAGCAAATCAGAGTATAATTTTGTCTTTTTAATTCAGTAAACTATGCACATACAGGAATTAGTTTTTGAGCAGCAACATGATACTAGATAAAGTATGTGTTCTGAGCTCAAACTTTGGCTACAATCTTTGGTCTGACAATTGTTACCTATGTCACCTTAGGCGACTTACATCACCTCCGTGAATGAATGCAGTTTTCTCACTTATGAAGTGGGAAATGCATAACCCACACTATGTGTCGGCACCAGTGGCGATGCATGTAAAGTCTCTGCCACACCTGCCACAGGTATACATATTCATTAAATGCTGGCAGCTTCTTCATTGCTTATTTTTACTTTTGAATTTTCTATAAACGTAGGTGCTTATATTATTCAAACTTGATATACGGCAGGTCAGTTTCATCATAGGTCAAGTTAATGTTTACCTCCGTGTACTACTCATGGATACCCTTCACCCCTTCCTTATTTTTTCCCTACCAGTAATTAATTCCCTGATGATAGTTTCTTGTTGCCAGAGTGGCTGCTCTGACATGGATGGGTTTTCCATCCCTCAAGCCAGAAATGGTCCTATACCATCTACATTTATTTTATCTCCTCGTTCTTTTAAAGAATAACAAAAAAATCGATATTCCTTTGAAAAACAGTGAAACAATTTCTTTTAAATTATTAGTGAATGAGAATAAGTAGATTTCTCTTTCCCAACAACCCTGACATCTTCACTGCTGCTTTTAATGTGGACACACAAAGATATGCAAAATAACATTTCTGCCCTCAAGGGGCTTCAAATATATTGGGAACTATTTAGTATATGTTAGTAATAAAAAGAAGACAATACTTATTTTTTCCAAATTTTAAAATGCTCCCTAACCCATTTTTCTTCTTAAGCTTCTTCTAATCTTTTCTGTTTTCAATGGTAGATGAAGATGTTATTCTGTAAGTTAATTCAATTAAAATGAATACTCAAGCCAGGAGTCCCTGTCAGAGACTAGGTTTTAGCAAATGCCTCTTGGATTAATTATTAAAAATAAAATCTTGCATCTGACACTAAAAATAAAAAATTATAGCATGTGCTATAAAGTGTCAAAATTTTCTACTGAATTTCAGACAACTTGTGTCCCTATTTGGATGAGGTGGGTCCAGGCACAGTGTGTAGGAATCAAAGACGCACATTGAAGGATCAGTCATTGGCACACACAATTTGCAGGGAATACAGATAACAAGATATCATATGGGATGCACCGCATGAACAGGGACAGCAAGATTCTAATGATATGATAACCATTCATATGTTGAAGGAATCTACTTTAAATTTTGAGTCTTCTTTCGAACAGAAGTAGCAGAAAATTCATCTGAGCTAGTTTGGAGTTCTCACATTTATTCAGAGTTGTGTCCAAATTTTTTTAAAAAAAAACAAGTATTTCTTAGTTATCATGAGAGAATTGGAACATCTCATTTTTTTGTTTAGTTGTGCTTGCTGGTATCCACTGAAACTCTAGTTAGTTGTCTCTTCCTTTTGAAAGGCAAAACTAGTAAAAGAACTAACTTTTCTTTGCTTTATGTTGCTGCGACATAAGTTCTCAGAACAGCCTGCCAAAAGTTTGTCTGGGATAGAAGTGTGTATGTTTAGAAGAAAAATCTGGAAAAAGTTCAGATTTAAAATATATTAAGCATTTATAATATAAATACTCAAACAGTAATGAATAACCCGTTGTTATAAACTGAAGAGGGGTTTTAGAGAGAGAAGGAGTCTCCTGCTGGCAGAGGAAGGAAAATCACATTTAAGCACATCAAAGTCAAGGCAGGAAAGGACTCGGCAGTTTGTAGGGCTCTGCGCTTGTCATTGCTGCCCGCTAAGCAAGGGCAAGAATCAGGTCACAAACAATATCCTGACCAGGCAGCATGTGTTACAGGGTGCAGCACAGATATTGTATTGATTGTTGTAGCCAGAATGGGGAGGGAGGGAAGGAAGGAAGAAAGGAAAGAAGGGAGGGAGGGAGGGAGGGAAGAAAGAGAAAGAAAAGAAAGAAAAAGAAAGAAGAAAGAAAGAAAGAAGAAAGAGAACGAAAGAAGAAAAGAAAGAAAGAGAAAGAAAGAAAGAAAGAGAAAGAAATACAACATTGACCAGTTCTTCCTGGAAAAATCACTGGTTAGAAGATGTACAATTATTATTTGCTGGATTGACCACCTATTATTTATAGTTTGATGAAGATACATTGTGTAATAAGCAAATATTATGTGGTTTATTCTATATGGGCCTTAACATTATTCTCAAATTATTCTTTAGTTTTCTTTACAAATTTGAAGATAAATTAACTCCAGGACCACGGAAGATACTCAGAGGCCACAGCTAACAGCAGTTTAAGTGACTCCTTTAAAGACCGACTACAAACAGCAAAGTTATAATAAAATGTGGTTTATTTTATGAATTCTGACCAAAAAAGCAATAATTTGTTACTGATTGTGCTACTGTAATAAAGACTATAAATCATAAGGAAGATTAGGAATTTAGAAAAAAATGTAGGACCAGAACAAAATATGAAGAAGATAGCTCAGGATGGACATTGTCATAAAATGCCTCTTAAACATTCTCCCCAGGGATCTGATAAAGACTGTATCAGTGTTGTATCAGAGAAGCGAACACAGTAGGAGTGATCTAGAGTACTGACTTACCGTAGGAGTTGGACCTCAAGCAATGGTGACAACAGGTAGATCAACCTATGCAGGTTATTGTCTGTTGCCCTGATTCTAGGTCAAGCCTGACCAGCCACTGGGAAATAAAACGGTAAAGCTGAGACCTGCAGGAACAAATCAGAATCCATGAAGGGGTGGCCACTGGTATCCACAAGGATAAAGTGGAATCAGTGTCTGAGTGTCACCACCTGTAACCATGATGCCCTGACGGCTACAAAAGGTGTCACTCTGCCGAAAAACTACACTCCACTTGGACCAAAACTTGAAGAAGCTGCAGGCATGATGAGAGCTGAAGGAAATGAAGGTCTCGTGTTGTTCCATGCTATCAAAGTGAGCTAGCAGATCTGCAGAAGGGTACATGAGCATCCACCTCTTCAGAGTTTAAAATCTGCCTTTCAGCTCTGGCACAGAATGTCTTGCGGCCAATGCCTACAGGGAAGGGAACTCTGGGAAACACATTTGCTGTTTAGGTAAGTACATAGCACAAAATTACTACAGATAGTTAATACCATTTACATTAATTATAAAGGAGTATTTTAAAAAAATCATTTGTCCCCAGTAATGTTGATTTATTTGTATGAATTACTTACTAGTTTATTGATTATTTTATAGTGTAATAATACCAATGCTAGATTGTACGATAGCAAAGCATACGCTTAAAATATCAACAAAGTCAAGGGACTAAAATTAAGTATTTTAAACAAATTTGAAATAATTTGATATATCCAAAAATATGGCAAAACAAACATTTTGGGCATCCTTTTTGTTATTGTATAGCTTGGTGGTGTTTTATATTGAACGGTGTATTATTGGATGGGCAATAGGTAAAAACATAACATCATCTTAAACGGTGCTTAAGATCACCAAGGAGACTAAGCCAATCTTTAGTTGTACAATTATCAAACAATAACTGGGTTGTCTACACAAAAATCTCAAAGTAAAACAAAAAGCTTTTTAGGATTGAACAAGTAAAATCTTAACAGACTAAATCCAATCAGCTTTTGAAGTCACCTTCCTGGTAGCCAGGCTGGGAATACCAGAGATTAGTAGCACCCCTTGCAAAATGAAGTCTCAGGAGAGCCCATTCTCTATGTGTGCTGAATTTTGCATATCTAGTAGAACTAGAAATCTGTTTTATGTTATCTGTCTGGAATTTTAAACATGTAAAGGTGAAACTTCATAGGAAACTATAGAAATACAAAGTCTAATGTTTTCTTTCATTTTATGAATAAATAAAAACTAGTGGTGACGTGTTAACTCTCACAGATTCATTCAGGCACACGATTGATTTATGAAAATGTAAACAGATTTTAAACCCCTTTTTAATTTCCCTTCTCTTTATATATTGTGTATCCTCACAGAAACTGATAGAAAAAAGTCTATGTAAATAAACAGCTTCCGAACTAAGGTTACCAGACAAAATACAGGATATCCAGTTAAAACTGAAATTTCAGATAAACAAGACTTTTTATAGTATAAGTATTGTATGGTATATAGAATATTGCATGGGGCGCTCTTACACTAAAAAAGTGTATCTGTTATCTGAAATTGAAGTTTAACTGGATGTCCTGCATTTTTATTTGTGGTATCTGGCAACTGTACCCTTAGCATATGGTAGAAAATTAATATCAAAAATGCATATCTGAATTATATGAATTCTTCCTATAAGGTAATGCCAGAACAGTCTTTCAGAAGGCTAGAAAGGAATCTTTTTGGAGACTACGTGTAAATTTTCACGATGGGGAAGAAGGTCCCTGCCTCTTTATCCCCATCTCCATTCCATCCCAGGGACTGTGTTATTCTTTAACCAGTTTAGCCTGAGGGGCTTTCCTGAGTGCACAAAAGTAAACAAGAATGGCTATTTATCTCTCCCATTCCCCAAGTGTTTATCACCTTTGTCATTTTTACCTTTTCTCCCAATGTTTCTTCGTAGCAACTCAGCTGCTAGCGTTGAAAAGGAATGAAAAAGATTCTGTTGTCATAAAAGTGCTCCCAGTATTTTTTCATTATGCACTGTGGTGATATAACTAGCTTAAAAAGTAATCTTTCAAACCATCAAGAGAGGAAGAAAGGGCTGCTGAAACCTCAGAAAGATAAAAATAGAAAAAATGTTAATACTGCAACTAAGCCCATTCTAATGTTTTCAACAGCTTCTTTCTTCTTTCAGAGCTTTGAGAGTCTAACCTTTAAAGAAATATTAGAAAAGAAGTGGACAAAGGATTATAAACAAGGTCGATAGCTAGAAAACAGATGAATGAAAACACAAAACACGAACAAACAAAAATTAGTCAAGTGAGTGAGTTGATTTTAAGCACTATCCCCTCTCCTAGGCCCTATAAAAATAATTATAAAATATGTAAAACAGAAGTTATTTGTATCATTGCAAAGGTTTATTGTTGATGGATTTTTAGTGATTTTTCTAGCTAAGTTGTGTTAACATTCAGTCTTAGTTATAGGAAGCTAACAGTAGATTTTCGGATAAAATAAGTATAATATACCTCTTAGAAGCATAGCCTTTGTAATTCAATAGACTGGAATAAAATATGGATTCTGCTCCTTAGCAAACATAAGATTTTTGACAGGTAAGCTACTTAACCTTCCAAAGCCCTAGTTTGCTTTCCCCATTTGTAAACTGTTGTTATTAATGGGCCAATTCAAGGGGCTATGCCATGATTAAGTGAAAAAAGTGTATGTGAAATTCTTGGAATAGGGCCCACCAAGTAATTTGCTCTAAGATAATCATTACCTGTGATTCAGCTCATTTGTTCCTAATGAATTGATCTCATTAATTATTCAGAAGAAATATGAAGTTTTGCCTTATAAGACTGGTAAGGAAAGCTAAAGCAACATAAGGAAGCACACAGAGGAAAAAGATGTGTTCATTCATTCATTCATTTAGGAAATTCATCCTGAATACCTACTATATAGGAAGCACAGTGGGAGTCTAAGGTTACAAAGCTGGATGAGCCGCTCCCTGTCCTGAAGACTAGACCAGCTAGTGAAGGAAACAGACAAGGTACAAGCCACTCTTTTGTACAAAATATTCAATACAAATATTCACAGGGTAAAAGACGCTTGCTGAAGTCTGGAAGAACAGAGAAGGAGCCATCCTTGAGCATACATATCTGCGTTTAGTCTTGAAATGTGTACATGAATTATTCATAAAAAGAAAGGAGAATGTTTAAAAGATGTTTACAACATAACTCCAGCTTGGGATTTCATTATAGCATAGTGCAGGGACCTACAACAGCAACAGGGATCTACAATGCAAAGCTTGACACAAGAGTGTCTGGAGATTAATCTAGAGTGGAAGCAAAAAGCAGATAGTGGAAGGTCCTGTGTAGAGCTAGGTGTTCAGATTTTATTATGAGGGCAGAAAGAGAGTAGGGATGGATTTAATGAAGCAGGAGATATAGATGAGACTTTTCTAGTTTGAAAGATCACTGGAAGCAAGAAAAGACTGTATTGCAAGGAAGTGTATAGAGAGGCAAGAAAACTCCATCTATTATGTCATTAAGATGAGATTCTGATTAAGAAAATGGAAATGGCAGTAGAGATAGGAAAGAGGGTAGGAAATCAAGAAATGCTTAGAAAGTAGAATGAGCCAGGTCAGAATGCGAGATTGAAAGGGAAAGGGTTAATCAGTGATCTCTGCCAAGCAGTTGCTTTAGAACACAGGTTAGAGGAAGCCAGAAAAAGGGCAGCACATCCAGTTTCAATTAAGTCCTTAAGTAACTGACAGCATCAGCAAGATGACCTAACTGTGAATGCATTAGGGAAACACTATTTCAACACATCCTTACCTGTTAGGCTTCTAATTTTTCTGAAAATCCAAAAGTAATATACAGTATCCAGGTTTTAAAGTTCTTGGCCAATACAGTACATAATTTCAATTAGCCTTTTCATTTCTAAAAGAAATTTCAGGTGAAAATAAGTTTCTACCTCCAGTAAAGAGAAGAAAGTAATCAAGGGTACAAGTTGTGTTAGACCTTGCCTTTAGTGGACGGCAAGGCATACGTCATGAATTTGTTCATGTAAGTTACTCAGAAGAGTGAAAACCTAGATATTTCTAAAGCATTTCACATGAGAATGAAATGAAAGCAAGAACACGGGTAAAAGTAGCTTTAAATTTAGGAATGGTGTCAAAACATACATGAAGATAAAGCTACATATGAGCAAAGAAAGTAATTTAAAAAGCATACAATATAAATTGAATACCTAATGAGTCTCCAGTGACTAAACTTAGGAGAATCCTTCTCCTTGGGAGTTCCGGTACTAAGGAACATAGCATATAAATTTTAAAACAACATCAACATTAGTTATTAGAATAAGAATTTTATGACACTGGCAGAGTATATTGAAATGGCAGATTAATGTGAAGTCCCAATTTTCAGTAGCTTATAACTTTGGCAGAACATTTAATTTCAAATGGAACTTGGCATGAATTTACTCTCTGTCAGACTTCAGTCCTGCCAAGTTTGACAAACATCCAGTTCAGCTGTTTTGAGCTAATGTGAATGCCAAAGTAAAGATTTTTTTTTTTGCATTCAATTCAACACTATTTTCATTATGAAAAGCAAAAATGAGTAAATGAATGTTTATTGTCAGGCTCCTTAATTAATGTAAAACAATCCGCACAAAAAGCAAAAATACAAAGTGATTCAGTGAGCAAAGTAATGGACTGAGGACTCCATAGAACTAATTCCAGATTTGCTACCAATTCACTCTTGCCATTTAAAGTTGGAAAAGTAACAGCCTCTTTGTGGCTCAGCTTATTCAACAGTAAAATTAAGAGATTAATATAAACTTGCATAATCGTAGTCATGAAAATGGCAGTAAAGCAGTTTTCAAATTTAAACACACAAAAACTTTTCAATATTCTTGCTTTACTTTTTTTTTTTTTTTTGTCCTTGTTTTTCATGGAGATACATAAATTTGGACACGCAATGATAACCAGTCTGAAGTTGTACAGAAAGTTAAGTCCATTAATGCATAAACTAGACCCTGGGAATTAGGATCATTGGGAAGCTGTATTTATTCTTTTGGGTCATTGGATATCATTTAGTAAATTAATATTTTATTCACCATTTTATAAATTACTGGTTCAATATAGGAAACAACACCTTGATGGCTTGAAATATTATTGTTTTCTACTCCAAAAACCTCTAGTTTTTCATGGAGAGATAGTTTATGCACCAAGAAAAACAAAAACAAAACAGCTTAGTAAGTCAATGTAAAGGATGTACCCTCTTTCTTTTTATTTCTTTCATTTTTTATTTTTATTTTTATATTTATTTTGAGACCAAGTTTCACTCTTGTCGCCTAGGCTGGAGTGCAGTGGCGTAATCTCAGCTCACTGCAACCTCCGCCCAGAGTTCAAGCGATTCCTCTGCTTCAGCTTCCGGAATATCTGGGGCTACAGGTGCAGGGCATCACTCCCGGCTAGTTTTTTTTTTTGTATTTTTAGTAGAGACGGGTTTTCACACAGTGCTGCCCAGGCTGGCGTTGAACTCCTGAGCTCAGGTGACCTCCCAAAGTGCTGGGATTACAGGCAGGACCGCGCCGGGCCCCGGATATACCCTCTTTCTACATGTAATAAAGAAAATTTCCTTTTTTTAGTCACATTGAATCAGGAGTGCTTTGAAACAGAACAGTTGGTTTAAAGACAGTTTCAGTTGCCTCTTAGACATCCTAAAATACCAGAGTGACCTAGTAGTTTAGATTCTATAAACATAGAAAATATTCAGTGCAACAATTTTTCTGTTTACTCATGTCTACACTGCATAGCACACACAGGAGAATAAATAAATAAATTACATTTAATTACGTAATTATCCACAATATCCAGGTATTCAGTATTATATGTGAATAAATACAGACTTACAAGTCTGTGTAATGTTATATATCAAGTATTTTATGTTATCTTTATTATTATTTTATCAACAGTATTTTACACTTCCACCTTGAATAGTTACTTCCTTTGACCACATTGGAACGCTTAATTCTAAAACCAGGAGGACATCCATGCCATCTATTTTTGAGTCTCGCTCTGTCGCCTGGGCTGGAGTGCAATGGTGCCATCTCGGCTCACTGCAACCTCACCTCCCGGGTTCAAGCAATTCTTCTGCCTCAGTCTCCCAAGCTGCCGGGATTACAGGTGCCCACCACCGCACCTGGCTAAGTTTTCGTATTTTTAGTAGAGACAGGATTTCACTATGTAGGCCAGGATGGTCTCAAACTCCTGACCTCAAGTGATCCACCCACCTCGGCCTCTCAAAGTGCTGGGATTACAGGCGGGACCCAATGTGCCCAGGCTCTGTGCCATCTATTCTTAACCTCATTCTTCAAAAAATATATTTATGTTTCTTCCCAAAATAGTGCTGTTGAGTATCAGGTTGCTGTAAAATGATACAAATTGAGAACATTAGAACTTGAAAAGTGGCCCTCAACTAGAAGTTTGCAAAAATAGTATAAAGTACATTGAACTATGTAGGTAGCATTTTTCTAATCTAAGGAAAAGTATATATTTGATTGTAAGAACTTCATCAATTATGTAGCTTGAGTTTGGCCTAAAATTATATGAAATTTATATTTCTGTTGGTCAGAAATCTGCTTCTCTATTGATGACAAGTTCAATAATTTCTAGAATGTGATTGGTTGACCAGACACCTATTATCACACTTACATAGCAGATTGCCACAGAATTTTAATCAATAATTTTAAAGTACATGCAATGAATGACTAGAAAATGAGAAGTTTTCCTAAAATGGCACGGGTCGTGTGGTGAGGAGAGATGAGTTATTGGTATTCCTCCTTCATGTAACACTCCAGTCAGATCACCTTCACACTCTCTCCTTTCACATATCGTATTTCCATGAAATATTTCATTTGAAGAAATGGTTTATTGGTTAATATTTTAAAATACTACTTGAATTTACCATATCTAATATATATTAGCTTGGCTCATAATATTAAACACAGTGAAAGAAAGATCTATATGTTTCGTTATATTATATGGTAACATCCTGTTTATCACAAAAAAAATTATGTGATTATATAATATTTTTATTCATACATAGGCATAGATTCTTGTTTTAAATCTCTTTCCAAGTTGATTTTATATTACAGTTAATGATTTCACTTTGAAGAAACTGATATGACGTCAACACATACCTTCTTTCTGGGCAGTCAATAAACTCAGCTTCCTTCAGCTTTGAGGTTTTCAATTCAAACACCAAGTCCTTCTCACATCGGCCAGGTCACACTGATGTGCCAGATATTCTATCTTCGGCCAACCACATCTCTCAATGCTACATTTCTTAAGCACAATTTAATACATATACGTAATTATATCCTTTTCTTATCTCCTCAAATATAGTTAGCAATCTAGCTCAATTTATCTACTATGCATATGATTTTGGTTGTTGTCGTTGCTGTCTTCTAGTTCCATGTATTTAATTCTTCACTTAGGCATAATTTCTATTAACATCCTGGGAACAGTAACCTACACATGATCCATCATTCAGTGCTCATGTGCATGAAAGTATCTGGACAGATATTAGTATTACATGCATGAATTCCTCTGAAAATAATATTAAACATCACAAACATCAATGTGTTGTTGTGTTAAGCTTGCTGTTTTTTGCAATGATGTAAATAAAAAAGAATGGACTGTTATTTTTAGTGCAAAATTATCAAAATGGAAAACAAACCTAACACTAAATTTAAATAATCATTTGACTTTATCTATCTTGTTTAATAAAATACATCATAAAAGCTATCTTATTATTAAGATTGTACTTCAAATACCTTTTAAAAATACTTAGAACTCAAAACAAAATGGCTTCACTAGTAATTTTTGGTTGTCTGCCTAAGACCGATGATATAAAAAGCAAAATCTGTAAGGTGAGCCATGAAGGATAGCCATAAAGGATCAGCTTTGCAGCTTATCTTTGTCTTCTCCAGGGAAGCTGACATTTGTCTTATTTTAACCTATTAGACTCATTTTTTTACTTGGAAAAATTATTTTATGGTTTAAAGGAAACATATAATAGTCCACTTAGAATGTTTTTCAGTTCCTCTTCTAGTAAAAAGTACAGTTTCACTAGAATAAGTCCACATTGATCACCTTCTTCTCAGATTACATCCTACAAACTCTGATGGCTCTTAAACTGTATATTTTGATTAATAGATTGTATAGTGAAAATTATATATAACCTTCATGTTTTCTCCTCTCTGTTGGTGGAACAATTTACCACCTATTAGTAAAGTTGTTGATATCCTTATCATTTGACAAACACAATTTATATCGCTATTAATACCCATATAAACATTTAGGGGCAAAGAATTGCAAGGTGGCATTTGAGACATTTACACTCATCAGGGACGGAAAACATCCAATCTTTTATTCCACTTGTAATTCTCTGAAATAACAATAAAGAATATCTCAGTTATATCCTTAGGTGATAATCACTTAAATTATCCAAACTCATAAACATTTATAAGCAAAGCTATAAAATAAGAGATCTTGTTAACAGAAAAAAAAAGGAAAGGAAAAAACTCTGTCATTCATACTGGGCATCCCCCTCTTGTAGTATTGATAATCTTACAAATCAGAAAGTGTTCTGGTTCCAACTATAAAATCAGAATGAATAGAGTTCATGATGTTGTATGATGCAAATATAAAGGAAGATTGGCTTGATTAATTTTTCCTCCCTATTCAGAAAAAAATTTACAATGTAGTGTGATTAGCAAAAGCAGGCATGCCCCAATGTAGATAAAGAACACATATGGGTAGCTTCTCATTCTTTCTTTTTCTTTTCTTGTAGATTCTAGCCTAACTCTGATCCTACATCAATATAGTTTTGATATTTTGTACTTACTAGTTAACTCCTATCAGCTACATTTTTACTCATTTTTGAGAAATAAAAGACACTTTTTCTACATAAGCATATAATTTATCAGGGTGCTTTTTGTCATTGGTGATGGTGATAGTGTTTTTATCTTACTCATTTTGTGTTGATTTTTAATCAATTTCTATTACTAAGAATGACTTTTACCAACCTTACTCACAAAATCTGAAATTGGATCATGCTTAGAGCCGATAGCACTCTACTAACAGACTGTGGTGATAAATTAACTTTTTTGTACTTCAAAGGTGCCTCACTCTGGTTTGCCTAGAAATATGAACTCAGGAAAGTTTATTTGAGGTAGATGTCTTAGAGGTGCTACCAACGATGTAAGATTGTCTGTGAAATTCCAATACATGTCTGAAACACAAAAGTAGTTCTTTGAATTTTATAAATTATTTTCTTGAAAGTAAAAATGATAATTAAGCAGGCAAATTGTTAACTTTGATAACAAAAATTTTTAAAGAAACACAATTATCACATGTACCCCAAACCTAAAATGCAATTATATATATATATAAAGAAAGAAACACAATTAGTAACCTTGATAATTATTATTCTAACAATAAGTATGAGCCAGAAAGAAATTATTAGTTTTGAAGATAAATTTTAAATGAAGAAACAGTTTATTTCCAAGCATTGTAGAGGATGCAAATTTTCTCATGAAGCATATTGAATTTAGTAATAATTACACTATTAAAGTGAGAGAGGAAACCAAATTGCCGTAGAATAAAATTTAAATTAAAACATAATTATATTAATCAAATATAAGCTAAACTCTTAGAGCTGGTTATCTAAGAACAAAGCATTTTTGCATATTTTTATACTCCTTTCTATTTCAAGAACAGAGTCAGCAGCCTAAAACAACTTAGAAGCTCTTGAACACATCTTTTAGAGTCTCAGCATTTATATTTTGGACTCAATGTATTGCTACAAGGCTTTGCGTTTATCTCTTAATCCTTTATTGTTTAATAATCTTTTTTCACAGATGGTGACATACAAATTATATTTTTCCAATGTAAATAGTGCTGGGAATGCAGATTTAAAACCTGAATAAATCAGATTTGTGTTAGGTGGCAATGACAATGAAGAAAAGGACACATGGAGATGCCAAACAAACTTCTTGTTTCATTTCACTCCTTATGGCCTTTTGATTCCTAAGCAGGTGGGGAATCATCCAAGCAGATTGTATCTCAGTATTAACTCAATGTTATCAACTGTTTACATTGAATTAAGAGTGAGTGCTTGTCAATTCACATAATTACTTTAAGATGTCTATGCCTGCGTCGCCATGAATAAAAGGAAAACTGTCTGAACTTGGGCACAGTTATATGTTGCATTCAGCTAAACCTCCTTTCTTAGAGCAGTCAGCTTCTTTTCATCTCCAGGAGATGTACGTGACTTCCCACTGTGATCTGGAATTTGTCTTCCTGAGTTACAATTCAGCCAATGAAAGCAACTCTCATTAATTTACTGATCATATCCAAATTATGTATGTAATGGCATGCTAGAATGGTAGGTATCTATTTTAAAAACTAACAGGTAAGTGGAAGATTGGGCAAACTCTTAGAACCAATGCTGCTATAAATGAAATATCCCTCCTAAAAGCAGTTACCATTTAAATATCCTAAAGGATATTTAAAAAGAATAGATTTGGCACTTCAGCCCGCATTCCTACTCAACCGACTCTTTCAAATTTGGTTGTTGCTTAATGAGCATTGGCATATGATTTTAAAGCTGTTTGGATTTATGTTATGAGAAAGAAGCATAAAACTGTTTCTCTCTTTAATATCTCAAACATGGTTTCATTATAAGGACTGAGGCACCTTGTTTCCACATTAATTTTGGTGTTAAAGAATCAAAGGGTGAATATAATCAGAAAAAGGTCCAGATAAAATATGTGGTAATGGTTTTCCAACCAGCTTTACTTTCAACAAGCTTGTTTACTATAGAATCAGCAGTTGTCAGACAAGAAAACATCAGCAACATGGCCCTGATGATTTAGGTTGAACTCGACCTACACAGGGTAAAACTGGCAAATATAAAGACTCAATAATTAGCCATGGAAAAATAGGCCAGAATCGCTCAGGCCTGCAGCAGCTATAAGACTTAAGCAGATAATTATCAGCAAATAGACAGAATATCAGATATCATAAAGAGAGAACGAATCTGTGTACAATAGAAAGGGAGATCTCATACCAGATTGATATGCAAAGCTGTGATGCTAAAACTTGGTCTTCAGTTTAGTACATTTGGCTGGGGAAAGTGGTCATTTAAAAGATACAAATTCATATACTTTACCCTAAGGTTCTGATTAACTTAGAACAGTCTTGGATTTTGAAATTTTGTTTTCTTGTTGGCTTGCTTGTGTGTTTTTTAAGCTCCTTGGCTGACTTCAAATTGCCTCAAGGGTTAAGAAACACTTAGAGAAGATACATAGCAAGCAAACCTGAAGCAACAACAAAAAAAAAAGCCAAAATTATTTGCAAATGGATCGTTACTGAGAAATTTAGGATCTTTCTTAGCAATCCAATCTGCACAGTCCCTGAAATTATATCCTTTTCTTCTCATTCCTGGTTGCCACACCTGTTTCAAGTTTTCTCAGCAAGACACTGGTTAATGAGCGCATTAACAAATGTAGAGTCCTTTTATGGAGAACTGTTGACAAGTGATGGTAGCTTGTAAGTTCCTTGTGATATCATCAGGTTTTTTTCTAATAGTTCAGCTCTATGAGTATTTGTCAAAAAATAAATTTGATGTTTGTTTATGAAATAAATTTATCAAAAAATAAATTTGATGTTTGTTTATGAAATAAAATGTATATATAGTGAAAGCACAAATCTTAATTGCACAGTTTAAAGAGATTTGATAAATATATATAGCAGTTACTACCAATTAAACCAATATATAGCACATTTCCATAATCTCAGATTTCATCACTCTGACCATCTTCCATTCAGTCAACATGCTCCATGGGAAACTATTATATTTTTATAATAATAGATGAATATTACTTGTTCTTGAATAGCATATAACAGGAACCATGCAATGTATACTCTATGACATCTGGCTTCTTTCACTCACTGTCATATGTTTAAGAACCATCCTTATTGCTGTGTGTATCAGTTCATTTTTTCTGTAACTAAGTAATACTCCACTGTATGAATATACCATGATTAAGTTACTCATTCTCTTGGTGATGGTGTATGGCAGACACACCTGATGTATGGCAGATGCACCTGACATAAATAACTTAAGCACACCCTGAAAATGACTTTATATATATATATATATTTTTTTTTTGAGACAGAGTCTAGCTCTGTTGCCAGACTGGAGTGCAGTGGTATCATTTTGGCTCACTGCAACCTCTACCTCCCGGTTTAAGTGATTTCCCAGCCTCAACCTCCCGAGTAGCTGGGACTACAGGTGCACGCTACCATGCTCAGCTAATTTTTGTATTTTTAGTAGAGATGGGGTTTCATCACGTTGGCCAGGATGGTCTCCATCTCTTGACCTCATGATATGCCTGCCTCGGCCTTCCAACGTGCTGGGATTATGGGCGTGAGCCACTGTGCCCAGCCAGGTATGAACCTGTCTTCTAAAAGTAATGTGCCTTTGGAGTTCTGAGCTAAGGAATCTGGGAGTGGCCAACCCAGAGACTAACTCCTTATCTACGAGAAACGTCTGAACCCCTGGCCCGTCCCATTGAACACTAGCCGTACAGGGGACCAAGGCACTTTGTTTGGGTTAAAGTTTTCCAGGTGGAGGTTGCTAGAGAGAGGGTGCTAAGTGACAATGCTAATATAAACTACATACTTTTTATAATCAGTAGTGATTCTCCTGCCCAGATTGCCACCCATGGACCACCTTACATGTAAGTCCTCTCAATAGACCATATTTCTTGTTTGCTGGCTCCAGGTCTCTTCCTTGGCCTTCACACAGGGTGCTATCCCTATTGAAGTTAACAGGGGTTGGCATAAGAGATAAACATTTGAATAGTTTCTAGTTTTTGGCTATTATTTATAAAGTTGGTATAAACTGTCTTCAGCAAGTCATTTTGGGGTCATATGTTTCCATTCTCTTGGAGAAAATGAAAAGGAGTGAGATTGTTGAGCATAGGTGACTCCCAGATGAATGTTTATTAATTCATTAAATGTTTAACTATATAAAAGGTGAGTGTTTAACTATATAAAGAGTTGCCAAATAGCTTTCCAAAGGGTTTACCAAGTGTCCAAGTTGCTCCTTATTGTCACCAGAATTTGCTGCTATCAATCCTTTTAATTATTAGCCATCTAGTCAGTGAAAATAGTATTTCATTATGGTTTTCCCTGATGATCAATAATGTAGAGTAGAACCTCTAAAAATGTAAATCCTGGACCTGTGTATCAGCATTATTACAAAAATGGTTAGGAATGCAAAATGTAAACACCACTCCAAACTTAATAAATCAGAAGTCCTGGGATTGGTGTTCGGTCATATGTGTTTTACTAAGCCGTTCAGGTGATTGTGATCCATGTTTTAAATGAATTCTCCTGCTCAGGTGCTTTTTGGTCTTCCAAACTCCATAGCAATATCATAAAATATGTCAGACATTCTAATTTGTATTTAATATGATTTATTTTATGTAGTAATAAATAGTTGTCCTTATACAGATAGTCTCCTGGATTATTTTAAATTCTTATCGGTCAATACCTGTACCTTTTAGCAGTCTAGCTTAGCATGTTTTTAATTCTCTTTTACTTCTCTCTCAAATATACTACCAGTCTGTTGCTCTTACCCAGCATTAGTTTCATATTTTATATTTAAATGTATATCAACTTGATTCTTTGGTTATTTAGTAAGAAGTACATTTTATTATATAGTTTACTTGCTCTCTATATCTTATAGTTTCATGCCAAAATTATTTTTCCTCTTAATGGAATGCTTTTATACTATGATAAATTTTCAAAGAGTCTCTCACTGATAAACATTCTGAATCAATGTATAAAAATTGAGAATAATTTTATTTCACACTGTGGTTTAAGTTGTCATTCTGATTTTTGTTCCCTTGAAGATCTTCCTTTTATCTCTAGATCTTTAAATACTTTATCATTATTGTTTGTATTTCACAATGACTTAAAAATATTTTTCCCAGAGTAGCCCAAATTGCTGTTTTGTATCCTTGAAATTTGACGGCTGACACATCACAAGGCAGGCCCCTGACATGAGAGTGTTACGATTATCTAATGCTATGAAAGAATATCACCCTAAAACGTTGTAAAGCAAAATAATCAGTTAATATGTTTGCAGATTCTAGCCAATAAGTTTTGGTTCTCTTTACCCGATACATCTATGCATCTAGACCTATAACATAAAATCCCACCACCTATGGACAGAGATTAAGCCAACTCAGTGGAAAGTCTAGCACCCTTACTACAATCAGCTCCTCCAATGCCCAGCACATTTTCATTGAGGATTCTTCTAAGACTGTTGATGAACAGATCATATTTAGCCACAAAAGTCTCTGAAATAGGTCAGAACAGAATTTGTTTTATTTGAAAAAAGATAAATGTCCAAGCCTCTCTGTTTTATTGCCTATCCTACATTCTTATATTCTATGCAGCTCAAGGTAGTCTAGCAGAAATTCTATAATGAAATCAAATGACAAATCTGATTAATCACAGAAATGCAAATGACAAAATTGAAGTATTAATGGCAAATGAAGTCTTAAAATACTTCAAAAATAAAATATCACCTTGATAGAGATGGCCAAAATTTACATAGAAGCCTATCAACAACATCAAATTTCATTATGGCTAACACTCCTAGTTTCTCCATAGACATCACTGTCCTGGAGGTAGAGAAAAAAGTATCTATACATCAAATACCTTTATAAGTTTGATTTTAAAATAACCAGGAAAATAATTTTTCCCCTTAGGTTAAAATCCAATGAAATTGAGACAAAAAGCATCCTCTTCAATTTCATACTCTGTCCAGTCTCAGCCAGAAGTCTCTCAATGCTTGTATGGACTCATTAGGCTTGTCTTTCACTGGAATTAAATTTATTATAAAATTTTATGGCTTTACAAATTGAACTAATTTCATATCAAGTTTCTGATGCACCTCACTAGTAATGGGCACAAATCCAGAATGTATAAGAAACTCAAACAACTCAATAAAAAGAAAACAAATAATTATGTTTCAAAAATGGGCAAAGGACCTGAATGAAACTTTCTCAGCAGAAGGCATTCAAAAGACCAATGGATATATAAAAGAATGCTCATCATCCTTAATAACTCCTAGTAATCAGGGAAATGCAAATTAAAACTACAATGAGATATCACCTCACACCTGTTAGAATGCTTATTATTAAACAGATGAATGATAAGCACAGGCGAAGATGTGCAGAAAAGGGAATCCTTGTGTGCTGTTGGTAAAATTGCAAACTGGAATGGGCATCATGGAAACCAGTATGGAGGCTCCTCACAAGAAGCCAGAAAGAGGATTACTATATGATTTAGCAACCCTACCTCTGGGTATATATCCAAGGGGATGGAAATCAGTATGTTGAAGAGATGTCTGCACTCTCATGTTTATTGCAGTATTATTCATAATAGCCAAGATCTGGAAGCAACCTAATTGTCTATCAATGGAAGAATGGACATTAAAAACATGGTATGCATACACAAAGGAGTATTATTCAACCTTTAAAAAGAAAGAAATGCTGTTATCTCAAATAACAGACACTTAGGTTGCTATCAATAGAAGAAGGGTGAATCTAGAGGACATTATGTTAAGTGAAATGAGCCAGGCACAGAGAGAGAAATGTCACGTGACATCACTTATATGTGGAATTTAAAAATTACCAAAGGCTGAGGGACAGAAGGGGAGGGTGGGCAGGAAAAGGGGAATTGTTGATCAAGGGGTACAAATTTCAGTTAGACAAGAGGAAAAAGTACTGGTGATCTATTGTACAAGATGATTATGGTTAATAATAATGTATATTTCAAAATTGCTAAAGGAGTGAATATTAAATATTCTCACCAGGAAGAAACGATAAGTATGTAAAGTGATGAATAGTTTAATTAGTCAGCTTTGCATGCATCCAAGCATCATCTTTTACAGCATAAATATATACAATTATATTTGTCAACAAAAAATTTAAAAGAACACCTAAATGACAACATATGCAAAATTATTTTAGAATCAGTCTCAACACTTGCCAAACTTAAAGGCAAGCCAACTCTTTTCCCAAAAGCAGTTCCTCAGGCAAAATTATCATCCTATAATCTCATACTTAGCATTGCCAAAGACCACAGCAGAGACTCGGCAGTCTCTGGGAAATAGAAGCTTGGGAGAATAAAATATCGGATCAGTCTTCTCCAGGATATTTTCAGACTATCATACTTACAAACTTAAATTCAACTAGGAGAAATTTCCCTGCAGAATTTTAATTTTGCCAATATGCAATAACTATTTCTGGGAGAAAATTCTAATTTTGCATATCTTCTTTCTAAGTGATAGAACATTGCTGACTTCTTGTAAAGTTTAAACATAAAGAATAATGGCAGTCCTTGTCACCAGTTCTTAGGTCAAGTTCCCTAGAAGCAGAGCCTGGAATGTAGATTTTTTGCTCAAGTGATTTATTGAGGGCATACTCTCTAGTAAAACCTGTGAGGGATTAAAAAGCAGAATACATTTGGGGAGGAAGCTAGGCAAAGTCAGGCATTTAGCTGAAGTCTAGACTTAGCTTGACCTGATGAGGTGCTCTGCGGTGTACTGGTACACAGGATAAAACTGGGCTGTTGAAGCAGACACAGCAGCAAGGGAATCTGAGCAAGGAGGTCTGGATGCGGTACCAAAAGCGTCTATTACAAAGGGGAAATGCATGTTAGAAGCTTGAAAGAACAGTTTCTACTGATTGTTATTATTTGCCATGTTCTATAAACAACAATTATCCATGAAGTGGGTGATAATTTTGATATTGCAAATCTGTGAAAAGCTATCACATAACACCTTGAAAATTTGATAGCATATTTTAAATTTTATTTTCTATCCAATGAAGAGACACAAATAAGAAATTAATTGGTCCAGTATTCGTTCTTCCACCAGAATATTATTTAAATACAACCATATTTTTTCAGAATAAATTGTTAGAGCTGGCTGCTAGAAAAAGATTAGAGTTAAATTTTAAAATTCAGTATTATTTGCTTCTTTTTGATTAACTAAAATGAATATTCCAGGCTTACTGAAATTGCTTTTTAAAAAATAAATGAGACAGAGTCTTACTTTTCTATGAAGCTATAGTGCAGTGATGCAATCAAGGCTCACAGCAGCCTCAAACTCTTGAGTTGAGGTGATCCTCCCACCTTAGCTTCTTAAGGAGCTGGGACTACAGGCACTACAGGCAAACACCACCATGCCTAGCTATTTTTTTGGTTTTAATTTTGAGATTAGGTCTCGCTATGTTACTGAGGCTAGTCTCCAACTTTTAGGTGCAAGTTATCTTCCCACCTTGGCCTCTAAACATATGGGATTACAGGCATGAGCCACCGTGCTCAACCTGAAATTGTTTTAAAATCTCTTCTTCCATTTCTTTTAACATACTTATGTGAGGCTTGTTACTGCTCCGAGTGCTGAAAGCAAGAAAAAGAAAAAATAAAGAAAAACAACATACAACAAGTTTATAGATCATTATCTCCTGGAAATAGAATCCATCTATCCTACATTA
Organism: Plecturocebus donacophilus; assembly: GCA_004027715.1. Classification (NCBI taxonomy): domain Eukaryota; kingdom Metazoa; phylum Chordata; class Mammalia; order Primates; family Pitheciidae; genus Plecturocebus; species Plecturocebus donacophilus. Next base: position 5,563 of record PVKP010031171.1, on the reverse strand, counting down.
TGTAAGTTAAAAAGCCAAAGAAAAATGTTTGTCGCTGTAAAACTTTTAAATATTAATATATGTAGATTTGTTCCAATGGTGTCTTTAGATGCTTAATATGAATATGCCTATTTCACACATAATTATATTAATTAACAATTGAGGAATAACATCATTATGACTCTAGGAGTTATTCTCTGTATTATTCATATATAAAATATTTTCAATGAATAGTATCTTTAACTTTGTAATTATTTTTCATTGTTTTATATTTGTTCTGATTAGATTTATTGTGTATATTTGGGTATGTCTATTACATCCAATTATGGAAACACTGAGACTTGTATTTTGTACAGATTTTTATTCAATTTTTAAATTAGTATTTTGATTTATTTTGTAAAGGTATTTGTCCAAGATTAATTTGACGTTAAAAACATACAAATTTTAAAAACCATTTTTATACCAAAGTGGGTTTAGGAAGCACTGCTCCATAGGGCATGTGGGGATCAGCTGCCTCGAAGTTAAAAAGTAGCTTCATTTCTAAAAGGCTGGTATAAAGAAAGACTCCATTCTCTATTGTTCAGTCTTTGCTTAAATTGTGTCTGTAAAGTTCAAGACCGAGCTGCAGCAGCTTGTACCCTGAAACTGTTTAAGCCTGAGAAAAAACCTTTTGCTGAAGCCAGCACTGCATGCTGAACGCTCTCTCACCTCGTGGGGAGCATCCAGCTGAGATTCATCCACCACCCAGGCCTGCACCTTTCCTGATGCCCCGTCGACCTTCATGCTTCTACTGAAGCCTGCAAATCCCCGAGTCAATGCTGTGAACAGTGTAAGCTTTTCTAAGAAGAGTATTTTTTCCTTCCCTTCTCATCTCCAATGCCCATTCCTCACTTTAAATTGGTTTCCCTACTTCTTTCTTTTTCTTAAAAAAAGAAGAAAGATTCAGAAAACAAGTCTTTACTCACCAGAAATCCACAAACTCATCTTTTTCCCTTAAAAAAAAAAAGATGCACTCTTTTTAAACCAAAATCTTTTTGTATGTACAAAAATTTCATTCCATCTTTCCTTCTAATTATTACCTTTCTCTTGTCTTTTCAGTTTCTCTCTCTCTACTGCTTCATTTACAAATATGCTACCATACTTCACTCCTTAAGATAGCTCATCTCCTCTTCCAGCAAATGTCCCTTTCTCTGTTGCATTTTTTCTAAAACCAAATTAGATCCAGGTTTTCTCTTCATTGTTCAAAATTCACTCTTGTTAAAGTTACTAGGGGTCTTCATTTAACCAAATTAAACATTCTACTACTGGCCCTCATCTTATCTCACATAATACAGCATTGACTTCTTCTTTCTTGAAACATTTTATTCACTTAAAATTCAGTACTTGCTAATCTTTACTTTTTTTTTCTATTCACTAACAACTTCATAGATTTCCTTGCTGGATTCTCCCAACATCTTTCTGAATGTTGGAAGATGCAAAAATTCTGTTTTGGCCTGCAAACAATACTTGAGTGAACCCACCACCTGGTCCTCTAGTTTACATGCCTTCTGTTTCCTGATATCTCCTAAATGTCTATCACCAACACTGAAATCACACCCTCAAATCCAAATTTGCACAACTATTTAATTAACATCTTCATTTGTATACCTTTTAAAGATCTCACAGGTAACACATGCAAATTGAACACTTGAATCCTTACTCTCCAAACCCACTCTATCTCGGCTAGCATTTTTTATTTTATTAAAGAGTACCACAATTTCCCCAATTGTTCAGGCCAACAATTTTGGAGTTACATTTGACCACTTCTTTTCTCTTACAACCCAGTGAAATATAAGTCATGAACATCACCTATAAACCTGAATCATTACAAAGAGTACCAGGATTTTCCACTTTCTCTCTTTCCTTATTTGCCAAGCTGGAGGCAATTGATGCTAAGACCTTAGAGTGTGGCTGACAATATTTGAAGGCACCTGGGTCCCTCAGTCACTGACTTGGAGGCAAACTTTTCATGAGGGTCACCCAATAAATAACAAATATATGAGACTCTTGTGTGAATGACCAAGGAACATTAGTTGGTTTAAACTACTAAAATTTTGGAGTTGTTTGTTACAACAGAGGCTTGCCACTGCAAATGGAGAAGTTTCTACCTAGAGAAATGGTGTTACTTGTAATAAAGACAAAAATGAAATTGATTACACAGTATTGGTTTAGTGGTTGGGCAGCAGGAGGAGAAAGAACTGGGAAAAGCAGGCTGGAAGGCTGACTAGCTTTACATAGCAAAACAGTTAGTAAAAATTCACCTGTGATGACCTAAAATGAAGAAAGAATACTTACTGAGCCTATAATTTTAAGGCAGTGCCTTGAAAAAGTCAGAGTGGTATCCACTGGCTACTAAAAGTTGCTTTTTGGAAGTCACTACAAGAAAGGGAGATGCCCACAAAAAACTGATGACTTTAGGGAGAGACAGATGGGAAAAGAGAAAGTTCACCAATCAATGGCATTCGAAGTGTTAAAAAGCTAACTTCTTTGGGCCATAAATAATGAGAGATAAGACCCAAAAAAGAAAGACAGAATTTTTTTTTAAAAAAGTGAGATAAAAGCCTTGAGCAGCAAAAGTCCAAGAAAGCTTTCAAATTAAGCCAAGTGACTCAGTTTAGCAGGAAAAGTCTAATTAAGAATATTACTCAAGACCCTTGTTCTGTGTAGCCTCAAGGTGGCTGTCATTAATCAGAAAGAAGGTGAATAGAGATAATAAAGAGTCAAGCTTGGGAAATAATTTTAGGTGAAAAAAAAATGTGTTTACTGGCACATGGAACTGTCTGAAAGCAAATAGATAAAAAGTTTCCTAAGTTTTTAAGGAAATTGTATTGCCAAAGAAACTGCAAGCCTTGTCTAAAAATAGTGTATGACTGTTTGCTGAGCCTTAAAACTCTCTACTGAAATAAGCCAAGGGTATTTGATGAGCCTCTGACACAAAGCAGCTGCCATAGCTATGTTTCCCTGAAGAGGACATACTCCCCATCATCCACTCTATATAGGGCCATGGAGAATAACAGACAAAGACATACTTTGTAAAAGGAAGAGGAAGAAACCATGAAAAATATTGTTAAAGGGAGTTTTATCAGAGAACAAAACCAGAGTGTACAAACCCTTTTCTTAATTTCAGATTATGAGGTTTTTATAAGAGATTCTGAGAAGATTTTAATAACTGCTTTGAAGCCGGGACTGCTTTGGGCCTTCCATTCTGCTCTTTCTGAGCAAACTATTGAATTACGTTCTGCTTTATCATTATATATTGAGCATGAGATGTGCATTTAATTCCTAGTAACACGAATTTTCACTTCATACCACAAGCAACATCTAGATTACAAAGGAAGAGCTACTCATCACCTGAACAACATAAGCTAGTTATTGAATGGAATTTTGAGTTAGTTCACTTAAGAACGTAGTTAATTTGTCCAATGTATAGAGGAGAAGTGACATGGATATTTGGTGACCAGATTGATCTACAATGGCAAAGATTGGCAGGATTTTAATTGTTTTACAGTGTTCTAAGGGCACCCACTTAGATTGTGTCTCACAGTTTTGTTTGTGGTTAGCTGGAGCCATAGCATTGAATTCCAATGTAATAAAGTTAGAAATAATACACAACTTCTAGACCTGTTTCAAAAACACAAACAAAACAAAACAGATATGCAGTCTTCATTCTTTCTTTTCCCATCAGGGGCTGGAAGCAAAATTTCTAGAACTTGACAAAACTCCAAAAGATGGAAGATACATAAGTTACCACTTGACAGATAGTAACTGAAGGAGAAAAAAGGCTCTACATATGTAGAAGACTTGCCTAACCAGAAACTGGACTACTATGAAATGATAAATAGAATTGTATTACCTTTGCCATTAAAATGATACACTTATTTATCTAACAGTAGTTATTCTCTGCTAAGATGATGATGATGATTATTATTTTTTAATTATATTTTCAAGCAACAATTGACTAGGAGTTACTGGATAGCAGTACAGAGGCTTAGTTCTTACCCTGAAAATTCACTATTTTACAAAACACATAACATGGAGACATAAACTGTTAAAGTAATAACACACTACACACTCATTATCCTACAATGGTAAGTTCAGTGGTGTTAGAAAGCTAAGATCTGATATTTGAGGACATTTATGGTTCTTTTTCACATACTTTAGAAAGGTGTTAAAATCAATATTGCTTTTCTAATATTTGGGAAAAACTAATAAGCTTTTTAACTTTTGGTGTAAAAATGGGCAAAAATTTCAAGATCAACGTAGTATCTGGTCAACTGAAACAAAGATCAAGTCCCTTGAAATTTATTTAATTGAAATCATAAGCTAAATTCTTATTCCCCTAAGGAAAAAACAAAACAAAACATTAAATTCTAGTGATAAAACCTAAAATTTATCTGTTAAGTTTAAAAACAAATGAAATTCTCCAGTGACCTATCTACTGCATTAAACCTTAATCTTTTTAGTTCCATCATGTATAAGACAAATTATTATGTATTATTCTCACTCATTAGTATAATTCTGGTTAAATTATCTAATTTCTGTAAAAGAACTGAAATTATAACTTATTTCTATTTTTGAAGAAATAAGTTCTATATTTCTCTAACGCTATATTTTCCCTAATCTATATACCCATTAAAATTTTGAATAATTAAAAAAAAATCTCTCCTCTAGCTTTTGTGTTAAAATAAACTACAGATTTAAGGCTACTCCATTAAATATTTCAAATGAATAAATGTGAAATCATGTTAATGATGTATACTTTTATCTAATTGAGAAATCTGCCTAGAATAATACATGTTATTGTAGTCTAAATAGAAAATTGAAAACAAATAGAAATTCTTGAGTAAATTATTGTGAACTACGCACAGTACTTATTTTTAGTGTTTTCATTTTCCATTTAAGCCAGAAGTCTAAGATGAAATAACCTTCAAATTCTTCTGTATCATTTATTCCCATGAAGATAAGGTTTTGGAATATGGAATACAGATGATCTGTGGCTTCAGTTTGGTGTGAAAAAGGAATGCCAGAAAATGTAGTGGGCATATTTTGAAGGTTGCAGGGATACAGTTTACGTGGTCACTAAAACTGGCCACTATTATGAGGAAGATGTTTACATGGGCCACTTGAGACCGTGGCATTCAGCTCACAGTTAATGCCTCATTCTCACCCAATCAGTTGGGTGTACTTCCTCCAGCCTCTCTGAAACCCTCTGAAAATTATTTTCAAAGCTGATGGCACCCTTTTGCTGAAAAGTAAAAAATGGGAGAAAGCTATCAGCTAAAACTCAAGGAAAATAACACAGTATTGGAGATAAACTTTTTGTCTTAAATTAGCTTAAAAGCTGAATCACCAGTTTATGTGCATAGAGTTGTTTGTAATAATCTCTGATGATGGTTTGAATTTCTGTGGAATCTGTGGTGATATCCCCTTTATCGTTTTTTATTGCATCTATTTGGTTATTCTCTCTTTTCTTTTTTATTAATCTGGCTAGTGGTCTGTCTATTTTGTTGATCTTTTCGAAAAACCAGCTCTTGGATTTATTGAT
>PVKP010031170.1:0-27198 GCA_004027715.1 Plecturocebus donacophilus | reverse complement strand
CTGTAGGGGTTCCTGGAGCCAGGGGAATCTCTGGCCTTGGCTGTGGAGGAGTTCTCCCTGGGGAGATCTGGGTGGCTATACCACTGCCCCACTTAACCCCACCTCTCGACAGTGTTCTTCACTGACTCCTGTTTCAGAGGTAAGGGTGAGGGGCAAGTCCTAAACTAGGCCTGGTCATTTGCGTATACAGAATCTTCTTATTTGTGTTTGAGTGAATGAGTCGATGTAAAGGTAATGAACATTCAGGAAAAAAGGTGTAGGTGCTGTCTGCAGTGGGGTGACACAAGTCAAGGAGCTAGCCTCGGTGATGGTGGCCTTTAAGGTCCTGCCTGTGAATCCCCAGGTCTTTTTCTTACTCTTCCTTCTCCCAGAGCAGCCTGCTCCTGGGTCCTTTGTCTGGACAGCAGGTGCCAGTGCTCTCATGGGTACTGCCTGGCCCGGCCCAGGCCCGGCTCTGGGTGAATGACGCAGTGCTGGGACTGCAGCTCCCTGTTGCAGCTTCTAGTGGGAGGGTGTACTTACAGTCTTTATCTCAAGCTCCTCAAGGTCACTGGATCCCCACTTGTAAGTGGGGATGATCTGCCTGCTTCCTTGCCTGGCAGGGGCTGCCACCTGCAGAGATCAGGTGACTGGGTGGATGTGGCATGCTATTTAGAGTAAATTGCTAAGTAATTCCTCTAATTCCTCTTTTACCTCCCCACCCCCGTATCCTTGACACGGGAGGCCAGGCCAGGCCCTGGGGCCCATTTGGCACAGGGTGGCCAGACAGGAAGAGGGGGAGCCCCTCCACCCCGGACTTTTATCCTGCTAGTGACTGTAAGTGGTGGTGCCAATCTGGGGAGGGGGAGCTATGTGAAAGGGATGCGGCTCCTTCCAGACAGAGGTGTCAGCAGCCCAGGAGCCAGGGCAGCCAGCGAGGTTGCTAGGGACTGCCCAGACAGGAAGGAGAAGACAGATGGGAGGGAGGGTAAGGAAGTGCAGGCGACGCTGTGGCTCTAAACCAGGGCCCCTTCCCTCTTGCATCTCCACCCATTAGAGTGAGGAGGTGTCTGTCAGACACTGTCCTGTTGCCCGTGCCATCAGCACCCCAGACATGAGTGTGCAATGATAACCAGAGTGTCACTTCCCTCCTGTCAGAGCCCAGCCCCTGCAGTCACATTATTTAAAAAGCTGGGCTGGCATCTCCACCACATGAGAGCCTCCCAAGGAAAGGAGGAAAACAGCTGCGTCCTTCCCTCCCCACCCGCCCCTACCCTCTTCCCTTCACACGTGCCCCTGAGCACAGACTGTGACTCTCAGCAGCCCCGTCAGGTGGGTGAGCTCAGTGGGCCTTGGAGGGCCAGGTGCAGGCCTAGGGCAGGGGGTGGGACCTCTCTTTGTGGAGAGCTTCATGGCTGGTGGCCAAGGGGGAGCTGGTGGCTGAGGAGGAGCCCCGAGTGGTGGGTCTTGTCCCTGGAAGTCTGGTTCTTCTACCCAAGGAAGTATTTTCTGAAACCTCAGTGGATCCTAGCTGATGTGTCTCTTAGCCTCCTCGGCCTCACCGACTTGTTACAGCCAAACTGCCGGATTCAGGCTCCTCTGGCTGGAGAGGGGTCCACACTGCTATAATGGTCTCTTTTCTGGGGAATGGAGGCCAAGGGAAGCCTAGGGGTCTGCTGATCCTGACCTCACCCCAGCAGCCTCCAGGCTCCCAGGCGTCAGGAAGCACTGCCTGACCTGTTCTCTCCTCCTCAGTTTCTGGGCTGGGTGCTGGAAAGTGCGTTCTGGGGAGGAAGACTGTCTGGGAACCTGGAAACCTGGGCTGCTTATGTGTGGAGCTGTCAGGAAAGGGAGGCTTGGAGGAGAACCTGGGCCCCTGTGCAGACCCCAGCCACAGAGCCACAGCGAGACTTGTTTCAAAATATGTCTCTCTGGCCTGCCGACTGACTCCTTGACAGTTCAAGTTGGTGCTCTGGAAGGCCTGGCAAATATGGCCATGATACTGGGTGGGTCATATCCCCTATCAAGGATGCTCACCCCCCTCAGGACCACTCCCCAAGTCTCTGGCACCACCTAAGAGGATGGGACCCCGGAGACACCAGCTTTGATCTGGCACCTGAACCACAGCAAACTTCAAACCTAAAAGAACCTAATCTTAATATTATATTCTTAAGTCTTGAAATAAGTGAATATTTAACATTTAAAACAGTCGGTGAATTAACCTATGTTTTTCTAAAATTAGTAAAGAAGCATAAAATTGGAACATCAACATACGCTCTGAATAAGGAATCTGTGAAGTGCCAGGAGGGAAGGAATGGCTGGGCTGGGGCCCTGGCGAGAGTCTTTGAAAAGAGGGGGTACCAAGAAAGGAAGCTCAGGGTGGGAGGCAGGGAGGCTGCAAGGCCCAGGGTGGGCGCCTCTGGCCAGTCCGAGGTGTTTGGTGGACTGGAAGCTCCAGGGTGAGCCTCTTCTCATGACCGGAGCTCTTTCTCTGTCCCCAGATCCCCATACCGAGTGTGCCTACGTTCCAGCCGTCTACACCTGTCCCCGAGCGCCTGGAAGCTGTGCAGCGCTACATCAGGGAGCTGCAGTATCCTCTCTGGTCCAGGGTCGTGGCCACCTTCTGGCCGGTGTGGGCGGCCTTGTTTCCAGGCAGAGCTGGCGGTATCAGCAGAGCCGCCTCATTCCACAACGCCAGGGCCACCATTCACGTGGCATCTCTGTGAGCCCTAGTGCTGTGGGATGCGGCCCGTGTCCCTCCTGGGTGTCGGAGGAATTTTGTCTGATGAGTGCAGCGCCCACTCTGGACTCTCTGCCACCTACTTCCCACTCCTGCCATGTGACCGGGTAAAGAGAGGGAAATGGGTCCTGAGCGACTTGCTGGTGGGGTGGCCAAGTATAGATCTCCCGCTCTATTGTCCACCCACCCCTAGCAGAGAAGGAGAGAGGGAGCTGCCTTGGGGCTTTTGGAAGTCTGGTTTTGAATAGAGGGGAAAATGATGGAGAAAAAGGATTTTATGCTCCAGGAGGTAACTTCGGGATCCCAGAATTTTCTCCTGGTTCTCCTTTTTCTTCCCTGGCAGGAGGCTGGTTGGCCAGCAGGGGAAGAGCTGGGCTCCCCTGGGCCCAGGTTGCCCTGGGTCCCTGCTCTGGGTCCTCCAGCCCCTGCACCCTGCCCCAGAGCTGTGTGTCCTGGGTCCTCTCTCCCAGGCTTCTGGCTGCAGTGGTCAGAGATGGGAGGGCTAGGTATGGGTCCTGGGTCGGGGGAAGCCAGGCTGGTGACTGCAAATCGGGTCCAGCTCCTCATTCTGCCAGTGGGGAAACCTGTCCAGTGAGGCAGCTGGCTGGCTCAGGAGCACCCGGCAGTTAGAGGCCAAGTGGACCCCCTATCCTAGCCTCCCCTCAGTTCATGTGGCTTCTCAGCTGCTTGGAGAATGAAGTGTTGCAGGCAGCTGTTTCCAGCCACAGCCTCTGTCCGGCCCTCGCTAGGCTGGCTGCCTGCTTCATGTCTCTTGTCCAGGGGAGAACAAGGGAGAAAGCCAAGGAGGGTGAGAGAGAAGGGCCGTGAGGTGGGAGAAGCATGCATGCCGACCCCATCTCCTCTCCAGGAGACTTGGCTCTTAGGCTTGGGAACAGGCAGGGAGAGAGGGTCACCTTCCTTCAGGCCAAGCTAGGAAGCCCTTAACCCCTGCCTGCAGGTACAATCACACAGGGACACAGTTCTTTGAAATTAAGAAGAGCAGACCTCTGACAGGGTAAGTATGGGGAGGCCAGTCCTCTGCCCAAGGGCTGGCTTGGAATCTCGTGAAAGTCCTGTAGTGCGCCTTGGAATGGAAGTTTATGGGGCAGTCAGGGACCCTTCCGAAGGGAGGCAGCCTTCGGGGCAGGCACCACCCTGGGGCCTTAAGGATGTCATAGGGAGGAAAATCCAGCTGAGACGAACAGCCAGGGCTGCCTTGAATGAGGAAATCCGGGGTCCATGCTGAGCTAGAGGGTAGGAGAGCCCCTCCCCAGCCCTTGCCTTGGCCAGAAGAGAGCCCCCTCCCCCTTCTCTGTGCTGCGGCTGCCCACTACAGGGACTTGCATGGCCACCCCGTTTGCCTTACGCCACAGACTCTTCTGGTCACTGAGTGGAAGGTCCAGTGTCTGAGAACAGGGAGCTCCCTGGAGAGAATGTTGAGTCTCTCACTTCCCATCCCAGCACCCCAGGTGTAGCCCCCTGCCTGGGTTCACTTGCCCTGGAAAGTTTCTGCCCATGAACCTCCGAGGGCAGAGGAGGGTGGAGAGTGAATGCCATGGCTGGGACTAGAGGTTCAGCCCAGAGATGCCCACAGGCTTAAGACCCTGGGCATTAAAAATTAATGTGAATAGGCCGGCCCGGTGGTTCACACCTGTAATCCCAGCACTTTGCGAGGCCGAGGCGTGTGGATCACGAGGTCAGGAATTCGAGACCAGCCTGGTCAACATGGTGAAACCCTATCTCTGCTAAAAATACAAAAATTAGCTGGGTGTGGTGGCACACACCTGTAATCCCAGCTACTCGGGAGGCGGAGGCAGGCGAATCATTTGAACCCAGAAGGCGGAGGTTGCAGTGAGCCAAGATCAAGCCACTGCACTCCAGCTTGGGCAACAAGAGCGAGACTTAGTCTCAAAAAAATAAAAATTAATGTGAATTTTATGTCTTGCCCCACACATAATCTATGTTTGCTTCTTTGTGAAAATTCTTTTAAATGGCTTATATTAGCACAATTACTTAATTATCCCCTCTCTAAGGCCCTGGATGGAGTCCACCCTCCCTATCCCCCAAAGCTTTGCTCTTGTTGGCCTATGGCTGCTGTGTGCTGGGGGCCCACTCCAGCCTTACTTGGCATGGAGGAGTCTGGGTGCCCTCCTGGGCAAAGCCAGTGGCCAGGCTGAATCCCCAGGCTGGGGACAGAGGGAGGAATGAGGCCTCGGGGAAAGGCTGTCTTAAAATGGCCTGAATTCCAAGTTTAGGAGCAGATCCGGAAGTTGCCAGGCAGCTCTCTGCCTGAGATCCCACATCCAGGCCCAGGCGGCAGCGCAGGCAGCGGAGAGACAATTGCAGGCAATTAAGAAGTTCTTGGGAGAAGCCATGGTTGGGTCAGGGGTGTCCACTGTGCTTCAGAAGGGAGGAGATCAATGCTGACGCCCCTCCTCCCCATGCTGCCTCACAGAAGGCCCCAGCCTGGTGGCGGTCAAGGTCCTGCCCCCAACACCGGCTGCCTCCCCCAGAGGTCTTTGGAGCAAGAGCCAGGCCGGGAGGGGGAAGTGAAAGGAGGAAGAGTGGGCCTCCTTCCTATCAGCAGTGGCTGCCTCTTTCCCATCCCCTCAGGCTCCAGATGTGGTTGGGAGTGTGGAGGGAGGTGCTGGGCCAAAGCTGAGGGCCACTTGAGGGGCAGCCTCTGTCCTAGCATTTCTAGTCCACCCGCCCCCTCCTTACACTTCCCTGGAAGGGGCTAGAGATGCTGTCCTTACCGCCCTGCCTCCCTTTCCCACAGGCTGATGGACCTGGCCAAGGAAATGACCAAAGAGGCCCTGCCAATCAAATGCCTGGAAGCCGTGATCCTGGGAATGTATCCTTCCTGGCCTGGAGGGGAGGGGTCCGGGCTTCTCTGGGCCTCCCCTGCCTGCTCTGAAAGTTAGGGAAGGGAGGTTGAATGGGCTCCAGGGCTCTCCCATATGTATCATCTGGTTGGCCCCAAGGTGAGGAAGCCCCCCTAAAGTAGAAGAGCCCTCCCAAAATGGAGGAGCCCCAGGGGCCCAGGACCCCACCTCTCAGTTGCTATCTTCCCAGGCTTACTGGGCAGCTCTTTTTTGAGTCACATGGACACAGAGACCCTGTTCTCTGAACCCCAAATCAGGACACAGTGTCTCAAAAAGGCTGTCATACCATTTCCAAGAACCAGACGGTCTGGGAGGCACAGTTGGAATGCCCAGATATTGGCATTTCCAGAACACGTTGATTTGTGGATGAGCTATTTAAAGCAAAACTGCCTTAAAAAACCACAAGGTTTCCCAGTCACACACACCCCACCTCCAACCCAAAGGGCAGAAGTGGGGCCTACAGCTGAGTCACCAGGGTAGCCCTGGAGACAGACTAGCCCCCAGAAGAGGCCGCCCTCCCCAGTCCCACAGTCAGCAGGGGGAGAGGAGGACGTGTTTGTGGCTGGTTCTCCATCCTAATGGGTCAGTGCCTGAGCCCTACATTTTCTTTTTAGTCATTGTATTATTAAAAATGTCATACACAGCCGGGCATGGTGGCTCACACCTACAATCCTGGCACTTCAAGAGGCCAAGGCAGGCAGATCACAAGGTCAGGAGATCGAGACCATCTTGGCCAACATAGTGAAATCCTGTCTCTACTGAAAAAAAATGATAACAATTAGCTGGGCATGGTGGCACGCACCTGTAGTCCCAGCTACTCAGGAGGCTGAGGCAGGAGACTTGCTTAAACCTGGGAGATGGAGTCTGCAGTGAGCTGAGATCATGCCATTGCACTCCAGCCTGGGCAACAGAGTGAGACACTATCTCAAAAAAAAAAAAAAAGTCACACACATGAAACATAACAACATCATGAACTCCCATGCACCCATTACTCAGCTCCACCAACTCAAGGCCAATTCTGTTACATCTCTTCCAACCCCACCCACATTCTCTACCAGCTTTTAAACATTTTGCCTGTGCCGGTCGGGTAGGCAGCCCACTGGGCTCAGCGCTGCAGAGGAGCACAGATTAGGTGGGAGCCAAGAGGGGACGGGGAAGGGCCTGATGGAACAGGAATCCCTTCTCAAGGCAGGTCCTGGGAGGACTGCGATCCAGGCAAGGCCTCTCCTCTGTTCCTGGCCACCGGGATCTGGAAAGCCCTGCTGTGTGGCACCAGCCCTGCTTGACTTTAGAGCAGTGGCCACAGATTCCTGGAAGCCTTGTGCCTAGAAGGCGTTTCTTTTATTGAGCGCCTGCTGGATACCGGGCTCAATATAGATGGCAGGAATACCAGGAGGAGACGCCAGGCATGTGGAGATGAGCAGGGTGGGCATCTGCACTCCAAGGCTGGCGGTCCCTTGACCCGTGGCTCCCGGTCCCAGCCCCTCCCCGTGTGCTGGTCCCATGCCCCTCCCAGCTCTTTCCTTAGCAGGGCCCTGGCCAGTTACCTCACCAACAGCATGCCCACCCTGGAGCGCTTCCCCATCAGCTTCAAGACCTACTTCTCAGGGAACTACTTCCGCCACATCGTGCTGGGGGTGAACTTCGCGGGCCGCTACGGCGCACTGGGCATGAGCCGGCGCGAGGACCTGATGTACAAGCCGCCCGCCTTCCGCACGCTCAGCGAGCTCGTGCTGGACTTCGAGGCCGCCTACGGCCGCTGTTGGCATGTGCTCAAGAAGGTGAAGCTGGGCCAGAGCGTGTCACACGACCCGCACAGCGTAGAGCAGATCGAGTGGAAGCACTCAGTGCTGGACGTGGAACGCCTGGGCCGCGATGACTTCCGCAAGGAGCTGGAGCGCCACGCCCGCGACATGCGGCTCAAGGTGGCCCGCCCTACACGCCTTCGGCCCCCTCCCCCGACCCCTGCCCCCGTCCTTGCCCCCGCCCCAGCAGAGGCGATGTGAGGATTGAGGGAGAGGACTGGCGTGCTGGGCTCTTGCTTAGTGGTCAGAACCGTTCAGGTGGTCCCCTGGGGTGGGCAGTCCAGGATGGCTGCGGAGGGAGGAGGTGGGTGGGCGGGTTTGGATGGTAGTAGGTGTTGGGCACATGGAGAAGGGGGGCTTCGGAGTTAAGGTCATTGGTGGGGAATCTGCCTCTCTGGAGGGTGTGGTCGGGTGCTGTGATGGGTGGCCTTCCCACTCCTGTAATGCATCCTGATTCTGCCCCTCAACCCTAGCAACCATTAAAGGACTAGAGGGAGGTCGGAAGAAAGGGAAGTGAGACCATGGGGAAGACAATGAGGGCAGTGTTCATTCTTCCTCTTCCCACCCACACTTGAGCAGGAGGCTTTGGGGAGTTGGGCTGGGGGCTGTTGTACCCAAAACAGCTGGGCTGAGCGGTTGAGTTGAGCTCTCGAGCCTTTCAGCAGGCAGAATTCTGACCTCTGCGAAGGTTCTCCTGGGGCTGCCAGGGCCCCTGCTGGGTGTTCAGTCCTACCGTAGCTCAGTCACTGCTGCACTGTGACTGTCCTCCAGGCAGCCTGGAGCCGCCTCTGCACTGCTGTGTGCACTGCTTCTCTTGACAGCCCTGGGAGGCCAGCGGGTGGTAGCTCTATTTTCAAGGTAGAAAGCTCAGAATCTTGCTCACAGGCAAGTGAGAGGCAGATCGGACTGGAGCTCAGCCTCCTGCAGGCTGATGGGGAACCCACGTGTGTTGCAGGTGCCTGCAGGTGTCCTGGCGGGGGTTTGCAAGAGCTAGGGCTGCCCTAGCCATGCCAGCCCTAGGCCAAGACTTCATGGGGTGACAGTGCCTTCCCCCAGGGGAGAGGCAGGCTGCAGCCGACCCTGCATTAGAGAGGGCCTCCTGACTTCTGCCCCTGCCCTGCTGCTCCCCGCCTCAGTCTGGGTCCCCCAGCACCCTGGCTCTTCCTGCTCACTTTGCTATTGTGTCTTCAAGGCATCAGGCTGGATCTAGGGTGGGAGCCAGCAGTTCCCTAATGTTGAGAGCTGCGATGGATTCCCACCCTGTTCAGTGCTAAACACTCTCCCGTGTTATTTGCCCCTCTCCAGCGCTCCTGTGTTTTGAAACTCAAGTCAAACTGTGGTGCCACATAAAGGATGACTCCTTTGTTTTTCTCATTTTTTTCTTAAGCAGAGCTAGAGCTACTGGCCTGACTTCTCAATGGCTGGAGATAGCCAGCATCACCCTTGGGGTGAGTGGGATCCAGCCCAAAGTTCAGCATGGGCTGCTCCCACAGCTGGCACATTTACCTGGCCTTTGTTGAGAGCTTTTTGCAACATTATGGTATCTCAGTGACTTCCCCCACTTCCACTCTACCCTCAAGGAGCCACAGGGATTGGACAGCCCCATGGAGGAACTCCTGCCCTAGCAGCTTTCGTGCCTGGGAAGTAGGTTGGGAAAGATCCAGACAGGGCAGAGCCATCCATGCTTGAGGTTCCCTGGGCCTTCCCCAGGGCAGCCTCTGGGGACCCGTGGCTCCTGGAAGGGGAAGTTAGGCTCTGGGGCCGTCCTGGAGTGATGCTGTTGCTTCTTCCTCTGCACTTAGATTGGCAAAGGGACAGGCCCGCCCTCTCCCACTAAGGACCGGAAGAAGGATGTTTCTTCCCCGCAGCGGGGCCAGTCCAGCCCCCACCGCAGGAACAGCCGCAGCGAAAGACGGTGAGAGAAGGATCACCCCTGGGTGGGTCCAAAGAGGGTTTTTTCCTTTCCTTTCATTGTGTGGGTCCCTCTTTTTTTTTTTTTTTTGTATCTCTCTCCCACCCTTCTCTCTTTTCTGCTCCCACCCAGGGGAGGTGAGGTGGGATGGTGAGTTTAGGAGTCTGCATATTGACATTTCCCATAGCAAGGCAGTTCCATTTCTCCAGAGAAACCAAACTCGGGCCGTGCGCAGTGGTTCATGCCTGTAATCCCAGCACTTTGGGAGGCTGAGGCGGGCGTCACCTGAGGTCAGGAGTTCGAGACCAGCCTGGCCAACATGGTGAAACCCCATCTCTACTAAAAATACAAAAATTAGCTGGGCATGGTGGCATGCATCTGTAGTCCCAGCTACCCAGGAGGCTGAGGCAGGAGAATCACTGGAACCGGGAGGCAGAGGCTGCAGTGAGCCGAGATGGCACCGCTGCACTCTAGCCTGGGCAACACAGCAAGACTCTGTCTCAAAAAAAAAAAAAAGAGAGAGAAACCAAACTTGGCTAGCCCACTAGTCTGAGCAGTGGGTTATGTGAGAGAAAAGGTGGAAAGGATGGGGCTCCTGCAAGGCAGTGAGCCTCCCAGAAGGTCATGGGGGAGGGCTTAAATATTATGACTTTGAACATAACTTTGCCCCCGCCCCAAGAGTCTGGTTTTTGTCTGTATCTAGGTGGCAAGAACAAGCCATTAAAATACCAGCTCTCCTCCTCTGATTTCAGCTCCTACATATCATTCTGGCTCTTGCTTTAAGTATGTCATTCAGGAGCCACCTCTCTGGTATGAATTCAGGGGTGGGGTACTAAGCAGGCCTCTGACACCAAAATATCTATGATCTTTGACTTTGATCTAAGAGGCTTTTGGAGATGACAGATTCCCCTCAGAGAGATTTATACTTTTTTTTTTGAGACGGAGTCTCGCACTGTCGCCCAGGCTGGAGTGCAGTGTCACAATCTCGGCTCACTGCAATCTCCACCTCCCGAGTTCAAGCAATTCTCCTGCCTCAGCCTCCCAAGTAGCTGGAACTACAGGCGTGCGCCACCACGCCCAGCTAATTTTTTTGTATTTTTAGTAGAGACAGGGGTTTCACCATTGGCCAGGATGGTCTTGATCTCCTGACCTCGTGATCTGCCCACCTTGGCCTCCCAAAGTGCTGAGATTACAGGCGTGAACCACCATGCCTGGATGAGAGATTTATACTTTCAGCTGTTACCTACCAACTGCAGCCAGATTAGCCAGCCTCCAGGAGAGAGCAAGCCTATGAGAGCGAGCCAGAAGCCCCATTCAGACAGCACAGGCGGGCCAGGGCCTCCAGAAACACACTTCCACATGCACTGTGCTGTGCGTTGGGGGGCTGCTTGGAGAATGTGTTGGGAAAGTCACCAGGCAGCCGCTGCTGGCTCCCCCGCTCCTTCTCCCTAACAGACCACTCACTCTCCCCGCACTCTGCTCTCTTCCTTCCTATAGGCCTTCAGGTGACAAGAAGCCTTCCGAGCCCAAAGCCATGCCAGACCTCAACGGGTACCAGATCCGGGTCTGAGGCGGGTGCCAGCACCCCAGGCCGCACCCACTCCTGGGGGCCAGGATCTACCTGCTGGAACCAGCCTCACGTGTGGGGAAGACGGGGCTGGTGACAAGGCAGGGTAAGAGGCTGCAGGAAGACTGTTCCAGCTCAGGCCCCCCAAGTTGCTCCTGCTCCCACTGAGCCAAGCCCCCCAACTTTGGGCTTAGAGGCCGTTAGTATTTTACTTGGAGTTTTTAACTCTACAACTGAAGTTTAAGGTATCCGGGGAAAACTTAATCCAAATGGATCTGCTGATGGTGGGAGGCCAGGGCTTAGGAGATCCACGTGCCATGGGGCCAGGTGAGGGGGATTGCTGGCTCTGCCGGTGCCTCTGCCCCTGGCTTCTCTCTGGGAGTTGGGTGCATCCTCTCAGTGGGAAATTTCCCAGCCTTACCAGGCCTGTGGTCGGGGGTGGGGTTGGGGGTGGGGAGGAGATGTTTCTCCAGTTCTGCCTGCCCTGGCAGAATCTTGACCCAGGGAAAAGGAAGCAGGGTAGGAGTCCTCCTGAGAAAGGTCTGTGTAGCCCATAAACCAGGAGCTTGGCACAGGCCACATCTGCCCTAAGAGCACAAGCTCGTGGCCCAGGAGAGCCTTCAGGCCCTGAAGGCCTGCATGGGCAGTGCTGTGTGGGCTGAGGATGGGTGATAGGAGAGCCTGGGGAGGGACCCCTGGGCAAAAAGTTCCCAGGTTAACTGCATCTACTTGCTCAGTCCCAGCTCTGCCTGTTTCTCTAGCCCAGGGGCTCCCTGCAGAGGGTCTGGGCTTGGTGGTGGTCCCAGAGTGGTGCTGAGGCCGGCATGGCTATGAGAGTTAAGCAGACCCTAGGTGCCAGTCCAGGAGCTGTGGCTGGGCATGGGGTGGAGTGAGGTGCAAGGGCCTGGTTCTTCTCCCGGCAGTGGCAGGAGCCCTTGCTGGGGAAATCAAGACCAGACTGGGATGCTTGTGCTCCAGGCCGGCCTTCCATCCTTTAATAGCCCATCTTGGCTTGGGGGTTGCAATGATGGCTGGGCCAGTCGCTTGTGGCAGGGTATCAGGGCCCTAGCAGGGAAAACATAGGCACCAAGGGGCATCCCCAGCCTGCCCATCAGCATGAGATACCTGGTGGGGAAGTGAGAGGATGCAGAGAGGTTGGCAGGGCCGGGAGTAGGTTCTGGAGGCTCAAGCAACAAGGAGTTGCTGGGAAAGGGTGCAGTGCAGCCGCTGAGGAGCGACAGAGCCCGGAACTGGGGGATGTAAGTGAGAAAGGGATGTAGGGCAGAGTTTAGGATCAGGCTGCTTGAGGAGTAGTGCGTTGCCTACAGCAAAGACTAGATAGCTGTCAGGAGGTATAGAAAGGATTCGGGTTGTGGAAGGATACATGGCTGAGATGACCATTGAGGTTTTGCTGTTTTACTGAGAGGCTGTAAGTCCATCAGGGGCTGCTGTCAGTCAGGCTGTGGAGGGGCTGGGGACTACACAAGGAAGATCAGAACTAGGGCTGTAAACTCACAAGGCCACAGGGCCAGCAAATGGTGAGAAGGAGGCTGCAGGGCTGGGTGGGGGCTGTGGCTACCTGAAGAGGGTGCATCCTGTTAAAGGGGCTGCAGCTGCTCAGCTGTTCTTACAGTGCCAGCCCTGTGTTGCCAGATTGTCTGCTGTGTCAGAGGCCAGAATTCTGATTTTTTATGTGAAACAGGATTTTTAAATGCTGGTGATCAGTTCATAAAACTTAAAAACCCAGTACAGGCGGAAGAGGATGCCAGTTTGCAATCCCTGAAGTAGAGTGAGCTCATGCTGGGGAGAAGTCCGCCAAGAGAGGTGGGATGTGTGAAAGTCCTGTTTCCCAGAGCTGGGCTGGGCTGGGGGGGATCCTGGCAGCTGAAGAGGAGGAAAAGCCACTGAGGTCCCTCCCAGAGAGGGACAGACCGGAGACCCTTTGCAGTTGCTGGGTCACCAGCTGGGGTGGCGTGAAATAGAGACAGTGCGGCTCTGGGCCTGCCAGGGAGATGGATGATGCCTTCGAAGCAAAGAAAGAGGAAGGGAGGGCAGAGCCAAGGATGCCCTTGCTGATGAGAGTGCCTGTCAGGGAAGGCACCACAGGCTGGCAGCTCGTCAAACCAGCAGCTCTTGACCCAGAGCCAGACTCAGTAGGGCCCAGCCGAGGCGCCCTGGGAGGCCAGCTGGTCAGCCCCTTGCCTCCCCAAGTTTCTCTTGGGGTCAGTGAGCCCTGGGAGGTGCGTAACCTAACTCCAGCCAGACTAATCAGAGGGGCATGCTGATCCCTGACTCACCGTCCCATCCCAGCTTTCAGGGAGTGGGAGTGGTGTGGTCTCCATGTTCCCTCTAAGCCTAAAGCGAGATGGCTCACCTTGGGAGATGCCAGGCTGAAACTAGGTCCTCAGCCGCCTCTGGGAACTCCTGGGCATGACAGGGTTTCAGGGGGAGTAATATGAGAGGGAGAATCCTCGTTCCGTAGTCTTAGAAAGTTCCAACTCGCAGGCTCCTTTCCCGGATCCCTCCATGGAGAAAAAAGCAGAATGAAGGCCTAACCCGCTTACTGTCCTCAAGGGAGGAAGCCTTGTCCCAGCTGAAAATTTCCCATCTCCCTCCTGCCCCCTCACCGCACTCACCCTTCCTGAATGGAGACTTCGGGCCTGTGGGGACCAGCACAGGACATAGTGGTGCTTTTTAATTTATTTTTAACTGTTTCTCATATGTAGCAACCCCTCCTCCCCTCCTGGGCGTGTTTACACAGGCTCTGCTCAGGGGCTGGCCTGGCCTTGAGGTTTCTGGGGAGGCAGAGAGGCAGGGACTTTGGGGCCTTAGTCACCATCCATGGTATCACCTCATCTCACTTCCTGTGAGGGACGGGGCCTGGCTGATGTGACCCCAGCTCCCTCCAGTTCAGGACTGCCTTAGGTCTCCTTTGCCTTTGGAGTTGGGGGCTGCTGGCTGAGGAGGGGTCAAGGTGAATGCCAAGAAAGCTACCTGGGGAAAATGGACCCGGGCTGGGGGGTGATTGCAAAGTCTCCCCAAAGCCTAGCTCCTTGTGCTCAGTGTCAGGAGCAAACCACTGGGGAGCCAGGTGTAGAGAGCCTTCCTGCCCACCTGCCAGCCCTCTCCCTCCACAGCCTCTGCACATCCTCATGTTCCCCTCACCCATCTTGCCAGCCACCCCTATCCCTCTTCGGCAGAGCCAAGTGGGGGAAAGCAGCAGCCCTCTGGCCTTGGGATGTGATGATAAAGCAAGCCTAGGGCCAGGGTTTGGGGAGCAGAGAGAGCCAAGAAGTTGGCCATGTCTGATTTCCAGCCCTTCCCACTTGACTTCCCAGGTCAGGGAGTGGGTCTCATTCTGGCTGGTGGAGTGCCCAGAGGCCTGTGTGGATGTGTGCACCCACTTTACCTGCCTAGACTGTTTTCTGGCTCAGCTGCAGCAACATCAGCAGGCCCAGTGTCTGCCTTGTGTCCCTGGCCTCACTCCAAGTGCAGGGACATGTGTGCTGGGCCCAACATGATGATGGTGTGAAGGGCAGGAAACAGTCCTCTGAAGGAGTGGGAGGTGGGCAGTCTGCCCCCATCACCTCCTGGCAGCTTCCCCAGACCAGGCAGGGCTGCCGTGGTGCTAGCTGCAAGTCCATCAGTATTGACCGTCTCGCTCCATCTTGGTGCTCCGGAGTCCCAAGTTTCCCTTTATCATCAAGTCTGACAAGACAGAAGAAACATGGGTGTGCCTGGCCCACAAGGCCCGGTGGTGACGGACCTCCCCGCTCCCTCAAGCTCTGTATGGCTGCAGTGTTGTACTAGACTTTGTTCTTGCTGTTCTCATCTCAGTATTGCCCCTCCCTTTCACTTTTACACTTCGTCTCATTCCTGTTGTCACTTTCCCCTGAAATGAATAAAGTCTCCCCAGCTCCTGCTGTGTGGGCTGGGCAGAAACCACAACCTGTAAGCCTTGTCTCCTTTCCTTTGGAGCTGGGGCCTGAGTCTTCCCAGAGCCCGGCAGCATCAGCCTCGTTGGCTCTGGGAAGAGCCTGATCGGACATGAGCCCAAAGCCAGGAACAGGAAACCTCCCAGCCCTGGCAGTCGCGATGAAACTTCTGTGGTCCCAGACTTTCCTTCTCGGCCTGCTGAAGCCACTCAGGCCTTGTTAACCCTGATCTGTGAGCAGCGTTTTCCCCTTCTCCCCACACAGTGGGCCTGGCCCCCAGAGGCTCAGGTCAGCTCCCAGGATGTATTCCAGGACCCTGTTCTTCCGGTCCCAATCCACAGTAGTCCATCAGGAACAAAGGAAAATGGGGCGTGTTCTCCTGGGAGATGAGTGTAGCTCAGGAAACCATAGCAACCTTCTCATCACTATTGACGTCCAGAACCCATGTTTTGGAAAACACCTCTGGGTCCATCCACCACCCCCGTTCTTCCTGTCAGTTGTCCCTCCAGCTCTGGACCTCTTCCCACACTTTAAGACAAGCCCAAACAGTCGAAACCAGACTTGCACAGAAAATATCTTTTAGATTTCTCAGCAGATCTCACCCTTAACTTTTTCTGCCCTTGTCTCTGCTCTCCTTTCATTCAGCTTAAGGGTGAAATCCAGACCTGGAGAGAGGAAGTAGTGTATTTCCTTACTTTTCATCCCAGCCAGTCCTCATGAAATCTTAGCTAGAAGTATAATTCAGCACCACAAGACCCCCTCAGTTTCAGTGGTGTGGTAGTGACCGGGGCGGGGGGAGGAGGCATGGCAGTGGGAAAAGGACAGGTGACCTGTTGGAATCCACCAACATCTGGGACTAGCATACCATTACATAGAGGCAGTTTTGTTACAGGTTCCTTTAAATCCAGCTAAAACATTTCCCAAAAAAAGCATTTCAAAGTAACCAGAATTTGTGAATACCTTGCATTGCATATCCTTTCGTAGAGGCAGTGTTGTAATTTTCACATTTAAGTCCAGGTAATATGATACCAAGTAAAGGGTAGGCTTCAACAAGACAGATTCGTACACAGTGGGGCCCCTGGCCTGCTCTTGTACGAATGAGGGGCTGGGTGAGTGCTGGGGTGAGAAGTAACATAATGAGTCAGGCAAGCTCTTTGTGGACACTGGCCATTTTCTTAGAAAGCAGAAGGAAATGTCACTGCCGACTCCTGGAGGATCAGCACCCAACCTGCTCAGGGGTGGAAGGGGCTACATCATTTCCTGCTGTCCCGTTCCTCAGGCTCACAGCACACACTTGCCTAATTTAGACATGTGACAGAGTTACACCGTTGGGCGCAAGTGGCCCTTCCAGAGGCCTGATGATGAAAGAGTTGAGGCTCTGCTGCCCCATTTGCCAGGAGCTCGCATTTGAACCCTACCATGGAGGTAGTAGCAACAGGAAACAGTCATACCAAGAACCAAGTAGAATGGCCCAGATGTAGGCTGCCTGTAATCCTTAGTGTCTGCCAGTGGGGTGAGGGGACCAGCTGTTGAGGCCTGACAGGTGAGGAGAGGCCACGTCAGGTCAGCTGGTGGCTCATCTCTCTGAGCCCAGCCCAAATACAATGTGCACACAGATACATGGACTTCTTCCAACCCTGAGCCAGAAAGGATTGGCTGTTGGAAGCACAAAACCTCCAAGAATTTTAAGTGTAGGCTCTGCTCTCCTCTCTACAGCAAGCTGAGGCTCCAGGCCTTAGGGTCATAGAAACTGACTGGGGATGGAGCAGAAGTTGAGTTCCCTCCACAACCCATTAAGTCCACATTCTCCTGCTTCCAGCAGATCTGCACCCCTACTACTACGCTGCCATCTGGCTGGCCCATGCCTGGAACAGTCTTGTCTAGCACATTTGCTCAGGAGGGAGAGGAGAGGGGATGCACCAGAGTGATGGGAGACCGGGGCTGCAGGGCAGCTCCCCCAGGTGGAACTCAGAGGTGGCCCCTCCCACTCCTGGGAGAAGAGAAGCCACATCCATCCAATCAAAACACAACCCTCCAACAGAGGATGGGATGGGGTTACCAATGTTGGGAAAGGCAGGGGAGGGGAATGAAGAGCAGGTGGGTGGTGCAAAAATACGGTGAGGAGGAAGTTCTAGGATTCGATAGTGCAGTAGGGAGACTATAGTTAACAATTTATTGTATATTTTGAAATAGAAGAATTGGAATGCTCCCAATACAAGGAAAAAAAGAAAAAGATAAGTGCTTGAGATGATAAATGTCCTTAAATACCCTGACTGGTCATTACACTTTGTATACATGGATCAAAATATCACATGCAGCCTCCAAATATGTACAACTATTACATGTCAATTTTAAAAAGGAAAAACAAAACAAAAAAACCCAGAACATTACTCTAGTTAGTAGCAACACTGGGGCTGGAACTGGAGAGAAAAAGCAGCAGCCTCCTCACTGGCCATTTCCCTTCTTGGTCTCCAGCTAAAAGCTGCCTGTGAGCTCCCCCGGCCCAGGGCCCCACCACCAGTGTCTGCCTTCCAAGATAACCTGTCTCACCTATCTTGGAAAGGCTTGTGAGAAGCTTGGGGTGGTAAGAAAGCAAGCAAGGAGATTCTCCATCTCTGTCTCTGGGATTTCTGCTTCCTCAGATGTAAAGGTAGAATCTGAACACCACCTGAACTGCCACCACACAGCGCTACTGTCTTTGCTAGCAGACACGGAGGTACTGTGTAAACTTAACAGAACCGCTGTGCAGATGCTAACTGACTGAGGCAACTAGAAGGAACCTTCCCTGCCAAGAAGGGGATCTTGGGGATATACCTCAAAGCTTAGGGCTTTCAAATACTTCCCAGCCGATGGGCTCAACTGTCCAGCCTGGCTAGGGTAACTATCTACTCCCAACTCCTACCAACAATTCTCTGGAATTCTTAGCATCTTCTTCTTGTCAAAGCCCAAACAAATTTCAGATCTGAAAATTCTTCACAAGTAGAAGTCATTATTAATTTCTATTTCTCCAAGGAATAGGACTGAATTAGAGAGGCCAAGTAACTTACCTGCAGGCTCCATCCAAACAGGCCAAGAGGACAAACGACGCTCCTAATCCCTAGCTGTCTTTTTACTGTATCAGTGAGCAGATCGCAACCCAGCCAGTGCAATGGAAGCATCCCAGTGGCTTTAAATAAATCTGATTCTCAGAGACTGATTCAGAGACCTGATGTGGGGTCTGGGAATCTGTTCAGGTAAGGGAGAAAACCAGACCTGGTTTCAGGGCTCCCAGTGGGTATGTGGGCTTGGCTGGGCTTACCCCATAGGGAGGCTGGAGGACAAAAGCTCCAGCAGAGTCAGGCCTGGGAAGCTCCAGCAGAGTCAGCCTGGGAAGGAAGAGACATTTTTCTAGCGACAGATGGCCCACTGCTCAGCTCTGGCTCCAGAATGCAACAGCAATCAGAAATAGAAGCTCGGCAAGAAGCATGTGCCACCCGCATCATGCCTCATGCAGCTGCCATAGCTTTAACCAGGAAAACACACATCTTACCCCACTTTGCAGACCCTCCTGAAGCGCAGTAGATGCTAGGGGAGGCATGAGGGGTGCAGATGGAGGAAGAATGAAAAGCAGTCCAAAGAGTCATCCTCTCACTTGGCAAGGACAGAAGAAAGCTATACTCCAACAGTGTCAGGGCAGGAGGCTTCACTCAAGCCCTGTTATTCCCAGGCTTCAGAGCAGTGGGAATTTACCTCAGCGAATAGAGGGAGATCTTACAACACATTTCACAATCTAGATTTATGTCTTGAGACACCAACCCAAGATCAAAAGCTTCTCGGTCTCTTCCACTCTGCCCACTTCATTCTTCAGGTCCTCTCAAGGGCCTAATCCCTTCAGCATCCTAAAAAAAATGACCAACAGTAGGGGGAAAAAAAGGTAAACTTTTATTTGGAAAAAGAATTTAAATAACCATTTAAAACCCCATTTCATTTTCAAAACAGAAACAAATTAAGCAAGGAAAAGATAATCTATCAAGCACCTGCCCTCTGCTCTCATTAGCCGTTTTTAATCTGCATTTCCCAGCAGAGGAGAACAGTGATGGGCCCTAGTCCTAGGACCCTATAGGGCACTGCCTTGAGACCCTTTTAGGTAGTGTCCAGGGAACGGACAGACAGAATGAATGGTGGGGTGTGGACAGACCTGGGGCTCAGACAGGCACATGTCCAGTACCCAGGAAACAAAGTTTAAAAATATACACACATAGAAAAATAAATTCCCTAGAACCTCGGCATGGAAAGCTTCTAACCCATGAATGCAGCAGCACAATTCAAACTGGGTCTTTGGCTTTCCAAAAAAAGGAAAGAACCTTAACCTCTGGCTCACTGTCCCAAACTCAAGTCTCTTGGCCACTGTCTTCAGTCCCACTCTGGAGGTCGAGTGGGGCAAGAGCAAGTCAAATCTACCAGGGCCAGCAGCTACTCTGACTTAGGGAAATGTATGGAGGGGCTGGCCCAGGATCTCCCAAGGCCACACCCCAGCAATGAAAGATTAAGGGATGTAGGTGACACAGTGTGGACTGGGGTCCCTGAATAAGCCAGGGTACCCCTGTATTAGGGGAGGGAAAGCAGAGGCAATAAGCAGCTGAGGCCTTGCTGGACAGAGCCAATCCACAAGCCCTGCCACTCCAAATTCTTGGACCAGTTTTGTCCAAGGCCACCTTTCTGCTGAGGCAGTTTGGCCTGAGCTAAATACCAGGGTTTTCTAGAAAGAAAATAGAAGGGAAGTGGGAGACGGGAGGCAGCAGAAAGTAAAAAGTGGTGGGAGGAGAGGAACAGAAAATTGCTCCTTAGGAGTGCAGAGCAAAGAGCTTAGGTCTTGAGTCCCAGCTGAGGCAGCTGCAGAGTCTACCTGCTCTTTCCCCTACTGGAACTCCTACCCTTGCCCGTTCTGCAGGCTGCAGGGTCCAGTGAAACAAGAGTTTTCCTGAAGGCTCTTTCTCCTCCTCATCCTTAGTTTTAAACCTCATACCACTTACCCTAGCCCTGTGAACCCCATATAAGGGTTCAAACTTCTGCCTCCCTCAGGGAAGTCTGGAAAAAGGGATGGACCATTGAGAAATTGCACCAGGTCTGCGGAGAACTCTGGGTTGGAGGCACAGGGCCTGCTGGGGCAGGTAGCACATCCCTGAATCTGCCACTTCAGGATGTGGGCCCCATTTGTTCCCAGAGCCCAGATGCCAGGCCTGCTCTGGTTGGCATGATGAATGTGTAATGAAACACAGAGGCTAAAAGGAGAGATGGGGCCATGCCCTGCTGCTGCCTGATCATACACAGGTACTTGGGTCAGACTCTGCACCTGCCCCTAGGCCTGCAGCACCCAGGTGAAAAGTGGACTGGTCAGAGGCAGGCATGGCTGTGCAGAACAGTCCCACCCCAAGAGGACACACGCATGATATGCACATCTCACATGTGCATGTCTGGCAAGAGGGCCCAGAGGTCCTGAAGGCAGGGAAAATGTCGGGTCAGAAGGTACACCAAGAAACGGACTGAAAGCAAATAAGCAATGAGATCAGTAACTCCCACGACCCTCGTAATTAAATATCAAGGGGGAGCGCTGGTTACATGGAAGGAAAGGGGAGCCCCCCTTCTGCCTCTCCCAGAGCCACCAAGTGTGTGGCACAGGATTAGGAAGAGGCTGGGGTGAGGCAGAGACCACAGGCAGAGAACATGGCCAGGCCTGGAGAAAATCTAACCATGTGAAAAAGGGAACAATGAGTGGGAGGGGAGGGGATGTAAGTCTCTTGGATCTGTTTCCAGAAGCATGGGATTTTTCCACAGTCTCTGATCCAGTGAGCTCTTCTGGAAGAGAAGCTCTCTTCCCTTGGGAGCCCCATCATGGGGCGGTGACTTCCATCCCGAAGCTGGCTAGCAGGCAAAGGTGGTCTGAAGAGCAGAAGGGGTTAGGTAACCCATTGGCAGCCCAGAGAATCTCTTCAGAGAGAAGGGAGAGACGGCCCAGGAGCTTGAGAGTTCCATCTCGATACAGCCTGTGATCTGGGGCACAAAACAGAAGCCAATGGGTAAAAGCAGCCACAGCCACACTGCACAGGCCTTCTGCAGGCTGCATTCCCGTGGCTGCCTAGCGCCCCTCATCTCCTCCTGCAGCCTCTGAGGAGGCCTTATTTTCTCAGAGATATTCCATAATATCATCAATGAATGAAGACTGGTGAGTTCCAGGGGACTGGGGCAAGCTGGAGAGCCCAGCATTACAAGATCTTTTGATTTTCTAAGAGAATTTGGAGATCCAGCTTTTCTATATCAAATCTGATTTTTTTTTGAGACGGAGTCTTGCTCTGTTGCCAGGCTGGAGTGCAGTGGCTCAATCTCGGCTCACTGCAACCTCTGCCCCATGGGTTCAGGCGATTCTCCTGCATCAGCCTCCCAAGTAGCTGGGATTACAGGTGCCTGCCACCATGCCCAGCTAATTTTTGTATTTTTAGTAAAGACAGGGTTTCACCATCTTGGCCAGGCTGGTCTTGAACTCCTGACCTTGTGATCCACCTGCCAAAGTGCTGGGATTACAGGCGTGAGCCACCACACTCAGCCCATAAAATCTGATTTTTAAACATAAGCCATCAATTCAAATATTTAATAAAAAAAAACTTTTTTTTGGACAGTCTTGCTCTGTCGCCCAGGCTAGAATGCAATGTAGCACAATATCGCCTCACTGCAACCTCCACCTCCCGGATACAAGCCATTCTTCTGCCTCAACCTCCTGAGTAGCTAGGATTATAGGCACACACCACCATGCCTGGCTAATTTTTTTTTTCTTTTGAGACAGAGTTTTACTCTTGTTCCCCAGGCTAGAGTGCAATGGCACAATCTTGGCTCACTGTAACCTCCACCTCCCAAGTTCAAGCGATTCTCCTGCCACAGCCTCCCAAGTAGCTGGGATTACAGGTGCCCACCACCACGCCCAGCTAGTTTTTTGTATTTTTAGTAGAGATCATGTTGGCCAAGCTGGTCTCAAACTCCTGACTCAAGTGATCTGCTCACCTCAGCCTCCCAAAGTGCTGGGATTACTGGTGTGAACTACCATATCTGGCCAGAAAGAAATATTCTTTACACAATACAGGCATGGGGCTGGGAGACTGCTATACTGTACTACTGGTATGGGGAGAGGCGATAGAAAATAAGGTCTCTAACCTAACTAAGTCCCCCACTCAGTGGCTGTCATTAAACAAATTCAACCACTTCCTAGATCTCTATTTTTACCTTTAAAATGGGGATTGGAAGTGACTGTCCTACCCTCCTCTCTTTAATGCTGCAAGGGTAAAAAGAGACAAGGCAGGCAAGTAAGCTATGGGGAGAATGATAAGGATGACTAGTGCAGGGGAGGTATGAAATCTGCTCCTTTGCTGGTTAAATATCAGCAGCCTAAGACATGCTACCAAATGCCTGACCTACCATTAGCTGTTCTCAGGGACCTCTGGGTAGAGGAATGCAGGATCCATCAGGCTTACCAGTTCTATTCCCATTCTCACAGGACTCAGCTGAGAAAAAGATGTAATCTACTGTCGTTCCAAGACCCAACGGCATTGTAGTGACCTCTGGGCAGCCACGCTGGGGCAGGAAGTGGGTATATACTGAGGTCAGGTGGAGGCAGTGCTGGATGGTACCTACAGTCCTACAGGGATGGAGGGGAAAATATTAGTCAACAAAAACTATTAAATTTTCCCTAGGTCACTTTCTCTATGGGTTTTATGAAGATTTTTTAAAGGCATGATCTCAAAGACTCAATCTCAGCCAGTTCCTTCCCATGCTAAGAAGAGGCTAGCAGTCTTAGCTAAAATTAGCCTAGAAACACACATTTGTACTGAGACTCCCTGACACTCCTTATTCCCCACTATCTGCTTGTGACCTGGTAAAGTATACCCAGTGTACCCCTGTCTGGCGCCCAGGGCTCTTCTGTGAGGCTTTACCCTCTCAAGAAAGAGTATACGGCCTTTCACCTGCAGGAACATGGGTGGGTCACCACTGGCTTCTGCATACCTACATGACCCTCTATAAACTTAGCAGATATTAGGGGGAAAATACCTTAGCAAAAAGTGCTCCCTCAAGTCAGCCTCAAGACAGCCAATGGGAATCTCTCTCTTATACCTAGGCAGGGGCTAGACTGAAAACTGAAGAGAACTGGAGAATGTTACCTGGGAAAGGCAGGCTCAAGTTCAGATGTGTCTTCCTCAAGGGCAGACTCAGCCCAACCCGCAGGTCGCTCTGTAGAGGACCAGAAAGAAAAAGGTTTTCTCATCCACAGACAGTGAAGCGGGGACTGCTTCAGAAGGATCCAGGAGGAGAAAGGGAAAGAGAAACAGTGAGGAGGAGAAGACGACAATAAACCAGTCAAGAACTTCAGAAAGCAGATGTAAGGCCTCTAACACAGACATTGTCTTCTGTGGCTCCTTGCTTTTGGTTTTCTTTAACTTGATTTAAAAAAAAAAAAAGTCATATAGTCACATGGTACAAAATCAAAATGTACCAAAAAATATTAGTGAAGTTTCCCTCCCACTTGCCCTCCTCTACAACTCGATTCCCCTCTCCAGAAGCCACCAATGTTACCAAATTCCTGGTATATTCCTTCAAAGACTTTCTATTACATACCATCCATTGTGTATGTCTATGTATATATGCATACATGTATATATACATACATATTACATATATGTATACATGAACACACATCACACACACACATATCATACATATAACTGTTAAAAAAGGAAGATAAAAATTACCAGTATCAGGAAAGAAAGGACATTAGTATGGATCCTACTAACATTAACAGGATAACAAGATCAGCAACAACATTGACAAGCCCTTAGCTAGACTGACCAAGAAAACAGAATACTCAAATTACTAAAAGTAGAAATGAAAGAGGGGCTCCCACCACCAACCATATAGAACTAAAAAATAACTATATGTGAATGCTATAAATAACTAGATACCAACAAATTAGATAGCATTTAAAACTGAAAAATTCCTAGAAAGACACCAACTATGCAAAATAACTCAAGAAGAAACAGAAAATCTGAATAGACCTATAATAAATAAAGTGATTAAATCTATAATTTTAAAACATCCCACAAAGAAAACTCCAGGTTCGATGGCTTCACTGGTGAATTCCAGCAAACATTTCAAGAGGAATTCATACAAATCCTTCACAAACACTTCCAAAAAAAAAAAAAAAAAAAAAAAAAAAGGAGATACTTCTCAACCCATTCTATGAGACATTACTCTGAAACCAAAACTAGACAAACTATCACAACAAAAACTACGGACCAATGTCCCTTATGAATACAAATGCAAAATTACTCAATAAAATATCAGCAAACCAAATCTAGCAAAATATACAATGATTATATACATGACCAAGTAAGATTTATCCTAGGAATGTAAGTATGGTTTAACATCTGAAAATCAAATATGTGATATGTCACAATAGAAAACTTAAGTTTAAAAAAAAAGTCACATGATTATCTAAACAGACACAGGAAAAACATTTGACAAAATCCAACACCCTTTTATGAGTTAAAAAAAAACTCAAAAAACTAGGAATGAAGAAAACTTTCTCAACCTGATAAAGAGACTCTATGAAAAACTCACAGCTAGGATCACACTTAATGGTGAACTGAAAGCTTTACCCCTAAGACTGGGAACAAGAAAAGGGTGTCTGTTCTCACCACTTCTATGAGACATTGTACCAAAAGTTTTAGTCAGAGTAATTATGAAAGAAAGATAAATAAAAGGTATCCAGATTGGAGTAAAAGAAATACTATTTCTGTTTGCAAGATGACATGATCTTATATAGGAAAAGTCTTAAGAAATCCACTAAGAAACTATTAGAACTAATAAATTAGGTCAGCAAGATTGCAGGTACAAGACCAGTACACAAAAACACTTCTATACACTAGCAATGAACAATCCAAATATGAAATAAAGAAAACAATTTCAATCTGTAACAGCATCAAAAAAATTAGGAAAAATTTAATAAAAAGTGTAGGCATACTAAAAATTACAAAACTTGGAAAGAAAGATCTAAATAAGGAAAACCAGCTCATGTTCATTGGCCATAAGACAGTATTATTAAAATGACAATACCTCCCTGGGTGACAGAGTGGGTCCCTGTCATGGAAAGAAGGAAAGAAAAGGGGAGAGGGGAAAGGGGAGGGAGAGGGGGAAAAAGCCAGAGGGGAGGGGAGAGAAAATAAAGGAGAGAGGAGAAGGGAGGAGAAGAAGGAGGGGAGGGGAAGGATGAGGAGAGGGGAAGGAGGAGATGAAAGGAAAAAGCAAAGTATCAAAATCCCAACTGGTTGGTGGGTTTTTTTTTTTCCAGGTGGCAGGGAGTAGGGGTACAAAAACTGATATGACTATCCTAAATTTCATATAGGAACGCAAGAGACCTACAAGACACAAAAATCATCTTAAAAATAACAAAGTCAGAGGACTTACTCGTCCCTATTTCAAAAGTATAATAATCCACATTATCCACGGTGGATACATACTGAGACCCCGGTGGATGCCTAAAACCATGGATAGTACCAAACCCTAAAGATACTGTTTTTACCTAAATATACCTATAATAAAGCTGACTTTATAAATTATACACAGTAAAATATTAACAATAATAAAATAAAACAATTATAATAATATATTGTAATAAAATATATGAATGTGGTCTCTCTCTCCCTCAAAGTATCTTACTGTTTTTGAACCTCAGATGACCATGGGTAAATGAAACCAAGGAAGGCACAACCCCTGAGAAGAGGAACTACTATATACAAAACTATAGTAATCAGACAGTGTGGTACTGGCATAAGGACAGACACAGAGATGAAGGGAACAGAATTGAGAGTCCAGAAATCCATACATCTATGGTCAATTGATTTTTGACAAGGGGAGAAGTGAATGGGAAGTGACTAATGGGCGTAAGGTTTCTTTCGTGGGTGATGGAAATGTTCTGAAATTAGATTAGGGTGATGGTTGCACAATTCTGAATATACTAAAAGCCAATGAACTACACACTTTAAATGGGTGGATTTTATGATATACGAATTTCATCTCAATAAAGCTGTTCAAAGGATATGGGAATGTTACAAACAACTTCATGCCAATATATCTGATACTTTAGATGAAATGAAATGCCCCTTTTTATGCCTTACATTCTTCCTGTTAGATTTATTTCTATATTTTTTGTTGCTCTTACACATAGTGTATGTTTTCATTATATCTTTTAATAAACATGTATCTTTGTATAGAAACACTACTAAGTTCTGCACATTAATTTTGTACCCAGTTACCTTCCAGAATTATCTTAATGCTTAATGCTGTTTTTAGTTGATTCTTTTGGATCACCAGTTATATAATAATATCATCAGCAAGTAATAATTTACCCCCCTTTCCATTTTTATACTTCTATTTTGCTATATTTCTATTTTCTACTTCCAATTCTGTTGGCTGGTATCTCCAAACACAGTTAAATAATGATGGTCTTGTCCCTGTCTTGTTCCTAACTTTAATAGGAATGTTATGAAAGCTTCCTTCTTTAATCAAGATGCTGATTTTGAAGCTGAAATAAATATATTTCAACAGTGTAAGAAATTACCCATTTTCTTCTTAAGAAGGTTCATTTTAAAAGAATCTAGAATACATGCTAAATGTTAACAGATGTTTCTTCAACATCCATACAGAGGACAGTATAGGTTTCATATATTTTAGATTTCATATATATATATATATATATATACATTTATAGATAGCTCAATATTGAACTATCCCTATATTTCTTTTTTTTTTTTTATCTCTATATTTCTAATTAACTCCAGTTGGTCACAAAATCTAGCAGCACATTGAAAGAGTAACTTTCAATGTGCTGCTAGATTTTGCTTCCTGATCTTCTATTTTACAAAAAAATTTTTTTGAAAGTCTCAAAATTGTCTCATTATTATTTTCCAGATATTCTCCAATTTCAGTTTAAGTTTTCTTCTTTGATCAAAAAGTTTTTTTTTTTTTTTGAAGAATAAAAGAGAGAAAGAGAAAGAGAGAGGGGAAGTTTTTTTTTTAAGAGAAAGAAGTAGAATAAAAGAGAAAAAAGAAAGAAAGAGAAAGAGGGAGAGAGAATGAGAATCTTATTCTATTGCTCAGGATTTCATTTAAATCTATGAAATGCTTATGCAATTACTAAAGTAATTTATTTCCTATTATATGATCACTTTTAGAATAGGTATGATATAATATTGAAAAAAATATATGTTTTGTGGATATGGGGTGGTAGGTTCTGTAAATATTTATTAAATTTGCTTGTTCCAGGTCTGAGTTCAAATCGGTTTTTTTTTTTTTTTT
>PVKP010031169.1:0-27194 GCA_004027715.1 Plecturocebus donacophilus | reverse complement strand
TTTTTTGCTTAGAATTGACTTGGCTATGCGGGCTCTCTTTTGGTTCCATATGAATTTTAAGGTGGTTTTTTCCAGTTCTGTGAAGAAGGTCATTGGTAGCTTGATGGGGATAGCATTGAATCTGTAAATTACTTTGGGCAGTATGGCCATTTTCACGATATTGATTCTTCCTAACCATGAACATGGAATGTTTCTCCACAAACAGTCCATTCTTAACATGAGTCTTCCAAAGGACTTACCCCTCCCAGTTCATAAGATTTCTGAGGTCGTGTGATGCCAACCTGCCAGTTTCTTCTTGGCTTAAGATCTGGAGGTCCTTGGGTTTCAGTTGCTAAACTAAGTCAGCTAAGTCTATGTGCTTTTTGTTTTCTTAAATCTTGTTGATGCCTCTCTTCTGTCACTTCTTTCTTTTGAATTTATTTATTCTTGTGACTTTATTTTTTTTAAATTCATCTGCTTCATTTTAATGGTATTTTGGAAGGGCATATAAATAAATGTGATTTATGTGCCATATGTAACCAGAATTATCCCCTTTCTTCATGTTTCTTCAAGTATCTTCAGACAGCACAATTTCTCACATACACCGTATCTTCTTAACCAACTCTTTCTACAAGTCCTTTTATAGATTGTTCTCTTCTTCCCAACTTCTTCATTTCAGTGTTCTGGACCTGAGGACTCAGCCCTGTTCTCTTTCCTTCCTTCTCTATTTTTAGACCTGGGGTCTTAGGTAAGATCCATATACTAATCCTCAAATATATGTCTGTAGTTCAAGCGCTACTTTAAGTTCCAACTAATTAATCGAAACACTCACTGGACATTTTGCATTGAAAATTGAGAGACATCCAGCACTAATATGCCCCAAGGAGAATTTTGTTTCTTTACTTCCCTACCAAATTGTCTCATTTTCTTTTTAGTTACTTTCCTGTAGTGTAACAACTTGAAAGCATCAAACCTTTATTTTCAAGTTTCTCTGGCAAGTAGATATGATTTAGGTGCTATGTAAAATGTTGTGGGCAAGTCTCAGTTTCTGTGTTAAATAGACAAGAGAGGCAACTGCACTTTGCTTGTGCAGACGTAACAGCCATTAGCTCTAGAGACAGCTCCTGGTCTTCAGATCTCAGCTGAAGCAGTGTGATCTTTGGAACCACACTTGTGTAATATCAGTGTCTTACTTGGTGAATCGTAAACAAGGTTTATAACCCTGGAAGAGTTTGGAGAATGCTTGTGGGTTACCTGAATGCTGACTTATCATTATTCTGGGTGGACCAGTCCTGTTTGTGTGTTCCTGAAGTTACTTCGAGGCCAGGTTTAAAGTCTGCTACTCTTGTTCATTTGGTGATTTTGGAGAACATACACATTTCATATTTTTTAAATTAAATATCTTTTGGGATTTCTATGCTCTGAAATAGCTCTTATTGATATAGTAGGGATAGAAGTATAGATGTCTACTATAATAGTGCCCATCCTAAAGAGTTTGAGTGGGTTAGAATCCACATATCCCAAATATTTAACAGGTTAAACGCAACACCAGAGGTGTTTTAAAAGTAGGCAACTTTTATATAAAAATTGTGCAAAATATTTCTTAAATATTAATTTACTTTTGGTTATCACCATAAATTATGTAGAAACATAATTTATTATTTGTATTTATTAGCATTTATGCCTGTTTCACATGTAAAATTAGAAACATGTTTCTATTTACAAATTCTATGACCAAATGTTTTAAAATAGGTAAAGAAATTAATGCATATTTCAATTAAATTTTACATTTTCTCTTAAGGCACAAATGAAACATGAGTAATTAGTGATGCTGTAGCAGCTCTGAAATAACACTGCTTTAAAGTTCATAACATTCTTAGAAGCGAACATGTATTTGTTTCCAGTTCAAAGATGGTGAAATCAATAGAGGAAATAATTATCTTGAAATTACATGATAGTTGAACCAGGAATAGATGTGAGCATTTTGGGTCTCAGAATGTATCACATGCTATAGGAAGGCTGTACTTGGGTTATGAATACCAAAGAAATTAAAGTGTACATGGATGGTTTAATATTTTCTCATACTATTTAGACTTTCTCAAGTGGACAAAAGCACTTATTTATGGTGAGATGTTATCTTCTCAGAAATACTAAAAATTTGCTTTTTTGTAATGCAAATAAGGCAGCAAAAGGAATAGTCATAAATATTGAGAAATTTATATTTTAAAGAAATAAAATTAAAATGCTTATAAACGAATTTAGATACTTAATCTAAAGGTATTAATATACCAATACTTAAATTTATTCTGTCAATACTCAATCAGAGGTAGGTTTTCAGCAATAAGAAAGTTGTAAATTTGTGTTTTTATAATTATGTATGTATATGTCTCTGTATATACATTAATTATGTACCTTCTAAATACTTACTCTTTCTGTGTGAAGTTTTGCTTAAGTATTTAATAAAAAATCTTTCTTTGCATGGTAAAAATTCAGAGGAATATTCCCATCAGGTGTCTTCATTGCCACAGAAGTATTTCCTCTTGAAGAGGGTCACTCTTAGAAGACAGGAGTTATAGGGTGGAGCACTAGATGCAAAGAAAGCCACTTTGATGAAAGAAAATATCTTTGAATACCCCAACTGGTGAAGCAATCTTTAGGAAAGAAAGCAGGTTGTAACTGAGTGCTCTGCTTTTGTGAGGACAGCTTTATGGTGAAGCTACAATTCCTCTACCATTGCTTGTACATCTGAGATCTGAATTAAAAACAAAACGAAACGAAACAAAACAGGTTTGGATTCAAGTAAAGCCCCTTTTAAAATGTTTTAGTAAGTTCATTGTGCTGAAGTAAAGGAAAAAATCTTTGCTTTTTTAGAATCTTAATTTTAAGTTTTAGTTCATCTAAAACTTAACGTCTATTTTTCTCTATTGGACTTCATTAACATGTGATTTTAATTGGTAAGTTCACCCAGAGGCTATATCTCCCAGGTGACAGAAAATAAATCAGGGCAGGCAGTTTTCCTCTTGAAGCTTTTGGCTGACCTAACATTTTACAAGACACAGTTGGACCCTCTTTTTGGGTCATATCAGCCCTTCCTGTTTTATGTTAACTTTCTACTTTTCCCAGAGCTATATATGCTAATATAAAGTCTCTGTCTATTTTTATTGAGACTGAGAGAAATGCATGTCTTCACTTTATAGATAAGAGTGTATACAGCAGAATAAATAGAATACCTGCATATGATAGTTAATAACTTTTTGTTCTTTAGTGTCATACTTTGATTCTCAAAAAGATTGTATTATTTATTTATGGGAATTTTAACTCTGAGTAATTTGAATAAATCAAGAAGTTAATCAGTTACTCAGGTAACAGATTATGGAGTACTTGCAGAGTATTTTGTTCTTTGGAAATTTTTCAATGTCAAGCTATTTTAAGGATTTTTCTAGACAAATGCTGTGTAATAAAGAGAACAAAGAAGACCAAGGAAAAAATTTGTTTAAAAAATTACATTTTTGAATAAAGCAAATGGAGGGAATGGATATTTTATTTGATACTTAAAAATAGATTGGTTTATTATGTAGAGAAAATTGATTTCTCTGATTCCAAACCTTTGCTCTGGAAACTTATTAACTGACTACGAGTGATACAGGTTTTTAGTGCATTAAACACTTTCATATAAATCTTTAAAAATGGGCCTGATAGTTTTTTTTTTTTAATTTTCCCCCCACATTTGGATAGGGTGCAGAAGTCTAGACTATGTAATCCCTAGAGATTCTTCATAAGATCTGCCAGTTTCTAAATCCATTAAATTATAACAAAAGTCATTATTAATTTTTATATTTAAAAGGGTTGATTTTATTAAGCCCTTCCAAGCCCCAGATATTTACTAGCTAATCTCACCATTACTCTATGTACACATCTCTTATTTATATTTGGTCTGAATTAATTTAGACATAAATTTTTTCTGGAATAATTATTCCTTCACTCTTTTGTTATAAAGAAATAAAATAAGGCATAAGTACCAAACCTAAAATGTACTGTGCCTGGGGAAAACAAAAGTCACCAGAATGTCTCAAAAGGGAAAGAGATCAACCATAGGGGAAGAGATAAATGGGCATTGCAAATTGATGTATTTTGTGAAGTACTTTACGTTCATGGCTTGCATATATAAATTCAAAAGATGTGACACAGATCATAATACATCTCTTTTTATACATGTAGAGATCATCTAATCATTCTTGGAGTTTAGAATTTACTTTGTGACATATATGATATAAATGCTTTACTGCCTCTATGTTAAAGCATGTGGCTGTTAGGTAAAACTACCAGCAGTCAGGAATGCACCCTCTTTGAATACCAACATCACTGCTTAATAGCAATGACTACATTACTTGAACTACTTGGACATCAGTTTTGTTCATGGATAAAATGAAGAAGTTATTAAGCTAAACTTATATTCAAGTTTTTATTATCATTGAATTATGATAACCATTATAATTTTATTTTTTATTTTGCTTCCATGAAGTTAGTTTTTGTTTGTTAAGGTTCTGTAACATTTTCTTGAGTAATCTTATATATTGGCTATCTTTTATGAATCAGTAAGGAAATAATACATTCAAATCTGCTACTCTAGGTGTTTTCTGCTTAAAAATGTGTTATTTTTATACTAGATAACTGAATGATCAAAAAATTTTTTATCAAGAATGATTTTAAGAATGTCCTCTAGAGGGATCCATTTTATTGCTTTATAGCCATGAGCTTAGAATTGTCCTAAGTTTTTATTTAATACTTATTAGAATGTAGAAGATTTACTTCCATTACTATTTAATGGAGGGAAAAAAATTGAAACAACAAATTCAGTTAAAAATTTAGTTTTGCAATAGAAGTAGAAGGTTCATTTTATTAAGATAAACATCTTTTAATATAGAATAAAACTGATGACATAATAAATTTTTATGGAAAAGAAGAAATTTATTTTTCATATATAAAAACTCTTAGAAACGATTTAATTTGAATTTATAATACCAGTTAAATTTAGTTTTAGTTTGATAAAATGTTTCCCAGTAAAATTATGTCAGTAGTTGTAGATGATAACATTAAGAATAGATTTAATACAGTGAAAAATTATAAAATACTGTCTCATATATTCTTTGTACATCCCAGATTATAATGTATTTTGTTACTTAAAGCAATAAAGTTACAGCACGTCTAAATAAAACAAAGAATTATGATTTTTAATGTTTTTATGTGTAGGGATATAACCATGTTAGATAATTTATATAATTTCTTTATAACATGTTTTTTATTTGTTTTAATTTCCTTGCATCATTTCAAAGTGTTTATTTTGGCTTTTTTTTTCAGACGACGTTGAGTTCTGTCGCCAGGCTGGAGTGCAGTAGTGCTCACTTGGCTCACTGCACCCTCTGCCTCCCGATTCAAGTGATTCTCCTGCCTCAGTCCCGAGTAACTGGGGCTGCAGGTGTGTGCCACCATGCCCAGCTAATTTTTGTATGTTTAATAGACACAGGGTTTCACCATGCTGACCAGGATGGTTTTGATCTCTTGACCTAGTGAGCCACAGGCCTCAGCCTCCCAAAGTGCTGGGATTACAGGTGTGAGCCACTGCGCCCAGCCTAGTTTGGCTTTCTAAACTTGTATTGATAAAGTGATCACATGCCATTTATAGTATTAATGATATTAAGAAAAATAATGCTAAAATTTCATATTTGTTTTGCTCTTTATAATCTGAATGAGTTCTTCCAATAAATTATATTGAAGTAGTAAAATGAAATAACTTTTTTATTTCAATTATGTGATGTTTATCTTCCATCAGTTTTTTGGCATATGTGCAAGTATGCAGAACACAAGGAATGGTCTGGAGCTCAGAAAACACGTGTCCTTGGGTAATAATCCTCTTTGGTCAAATGGCCTTGAAAAAATTTCTCTTCATAACTTAGTATCCTGAAATTTACAAATAGAAGAAAAAAACAAAAAAAAAGGAGGGTTATTCTCCAGAGAAACAGAACCAAGGAGAGAACAAGATTAAAATATTTAAATATATATGTGTGTGTAATACACACACATATATATTTAAATATTTTCTATATATAGAGAAGACATATATAATTGTATATATTTTAATATTTTTCTTTATATATCATATATCTAGATATATATATAAATATAGAATATTTAGATATATATTTTATAGACAAACTATGTAGATGTATATATTATAGACATAGAATATATAGATGCACATAATGTAAATATATATATATTTCTATAGATATAGATTATCTATATATAAAAAGTTATAGAATCATTATTATGAGGCATTGGTTCATATGATTATGGAGACTCAAAAGCAAAATTTGCAGGCTACAAGGTGAAGGCCCAGGAGAGACAGTGTATAGTACTAGTCCAAATCCAAAGGCCTGAGATTAGCAGAGCCAATGTCTGAGGGCAGGAGAAGATTGATGTTACAGCTTAAACAGAGAGAAAATTTGCCCTTCCTCCACCTTTTTGTTAGATTCAGGCCCTCAACAGATTGGATGATGCTTATTCTCATTGGTGAGGGAGATACTCTTTACTCAGTTTATGGAATCAAATACTAATCTTTTCTGGAAACACATCTTAAACACAGCCAGAAATAGCGTTTAACCAGCTATCTGGCATTCCTTAGCCAAGTCAAGTTGACATCTGCAATTAACCATCACAGTGTCCTTTGTATGACATTTCTATTTTCTGAATGTCAATTAAGACCATGTATTCAGAGAAGTTTTGTAAACTAAAAAGAATTTCATAAAGAAAAGGCATCATTAAAAGGCATATGCATCTGTTACAAAATGTTCTGGGCTTAAAAGTGAACATTTCAAGAGGTCTTTGACATCCATTAGATGCTGAAAAAGCTGCTGTATAGAATGGAGGCTCCTTGTGAGATATTTATATTTTTACTTTATCAAAGGTGAAGTAAGAACAAAAAAGAAAGAAGGAAATAAATCCAACACATGTTTTTGTAGAGGTTCATGGAATATATATTTTGGCAAATATGTGAAGAAAATATGAGAAAATAAAAATCACAAGTATTAGAAATGAGAAAGAAGACACAGCCATGAATATGGAAGTCAGTAAAATTATAAAAGCATATTTTATGAATTACTATAAAATAAAAATCTGTAAGAAATCTGTACCATGAATTAAAATTTTATCTGTAAGAGGTCAGGTAAATCAATTCTTTAAACTTTCTAGTAAAATATAAAAGACCCAGACTGAACTCCCTAAGAGTATGACACTTGAATATATTTTTATAAAAAAATAAGGAATGTATGCTTCCTAATGCTTTTTTAGTGTTATTTTCTCCTACAAGTCATATTATATTCATTTTCTTTGTACTGATTATGCCTAATAAGACAACATCTTCCACGCTTTCTTTTAAGTAACCACAATGTTTTTAGCTGTGATTTTTGCTTCCTGTTTCTTCTTGCACCGATTCACTTACTGACGTTATCAAGGAACATTTCAGAAGCTTTTCTATGAATTATAAACCTAGAATGTCATAAGTGCAAATACAGTTATAATCTCTAACTTATGAATAATTTTATAAATAAATTCTATGCTAATCAAAAAATACAGAATTCTCAGGCTATCATGTTAAGTTTTTGTTTTTTATTTCTAGCTTACTTGACACAGAAAGTGCCAGCGATATAATTTTCTAAAAAAAATAGTAAATTCCATTTCAAAAGTATAAACTTTCATGTTTGTAATGAGATAGTAGTAGCTTCTGAACCTAATATGCCTATTATTTATTTCATCATCAAAGAAATAATTGACATTTTAGTCTCTGATAAATAGAATACAAACAACGATGCCTAAATCTACTCTAAAAAATACCCTCCTTCATTTTGGTTTCTTTCATACCTATTTATTGTGTTTTTGCTCTCCCTAACCATGTTCTCCTCAATACAACTCTGTTTTTGACTTCTCATTCACAAAGCAGCTTTAGCTCAGGTCCCTGATCATTTTGTCTCTCGGTCTCTCTTTTTCTGTCTCCCTTTCTGTGTGACTCTCTGCCGTCTCCCTCTTCACGACCCCACTCTCCCACTCTGTTTTATTTATTTTTTTCCATCTGCAATTATATCCAGACTTTCTTGTATTTACTAACTCTGGTTAAATTTGAAAGTAACCGCAGTCAGAATTCCAAGCTGCCTCTTTATCAGGTACCAGCCTAAGCTTTTCAGCTTTTTGTCTGGCCCATGTTCTTCCTTTATTTCTGCTGCATCGTCACGTTGTCCATTGCTTGGCTTGACCCTGTGACTCTCTCCAAGGGACTTTTAAAAAATTTCAGTAGTTAGGGCTGTACACATGGTCTTGGTTACATAGATTCGTTCTTTAGTGGTGAATTCTGAGATTTCAGATCACGCGTCACCCAAGCAGTGTTCACTGTACCCAGTACAT
This sequence comes from Plecturocebus donacophilus, assembly GCA_004027715.1. Lineage (NCBI taxonomy): Eukaryota > Metazoa > Chordata > Mammalia > Primates > Pitheciidae > Plecturocebus > Plecturocebus donacophilus. The sequence continues at coordinate 18,761 of PVKP010031169.1, read as the reverse complement.
ATCCTATTATCCCTCACTGCTCTCCCCAGACTCCACGGTCTGTTATACTGCTGTGCATGTTTTTTGCTTCCTTAGAGTTTAGCTCCCACTCATAAATGAGAACATACAGTATTTTATTTTTCCAGTCCTAAATTACTTCATTTAGAATAATGACCTCCAGCTACATGCTAGGTGCAGCAAAGTAAATTATTTCATTCCTTTTTATGGCTGATTAGTATTCCATGTTGTATATATACCAGCTTTTCTTTATCCACTCACTGGTTGATGGGCACTGATGTTGGTTCCATATCTTTGCAGTTGGGAATTGTGCTGTTATAAATATGTGTATGCATCTGTCTTTTTCATATAATGACTTCCTTTGGGTAGATACACAGTAGTGGGATTGCTGGATTGAATGGCAGAGCTAGTTTCAGTTCTTTAAGGAATCTCCACACTCCAACCTCCTTTCCATAGAAGTTGTACTAATTTATGTTCCCACCAACCATGTAAAAGTGTTCTCTTTTTACCACAATGATTTTTAAATTTCTCCAAAAATTTTTGAGGAAAAAAATTGCATTCATTATTTTAGACTTTAGCTAATCTTTAATATTAGTCTCCTTAATTCCTGCATGCTTACCTGTTTTCTGACCCTTTATTTTTAGTACTAAAAATTACAGAAACTATTGGTCTAACAACTCTGTGTTCCAGTTCAGGCTCTGTCCCACTGATTTTAAGAATTATTCATTTAGCTTTCTGAGCCACATCTGTCATCAGTAAATGAGGACAATTACATCTGTGTCATACACTTTTGGGGAAACTTACTTGGAAAGCATATGTGAATCACTTAGCATAATACCTGGTTCGCAAAAAGTATTCAATAATTGCTACATCCTTTTCTCCCTTATATGCAGTCTTCTCAATTTTCATCTTTTAACATTACATTTCTATCTACTCCGGTCAGTCTGTGACTCTGTATTGCACAATTGGGAATACGTTGTTTGATGTATATTGGATATAGGAGAAATGAATTATGGCAGCAAACATTCCTTGACCTTTCTACATGTAGTAACCAGTGAACTCTGACAGATGCTAATGGAATTTGCCTGCCCTGGAAAATTTAATAAAGGCTCAAGGTTATTTCATGTTGATGTGATCAGTCATGCCAAAAGAAATGCTATTTTGGTAAATTCTCCTAATGGCCAAAGGAAGTTTGCATACTATTAGATAAAATATATCTTGCATAGCCATTTTTCAAGGACATATTTAAGATGGGGAAATTTCTTCTCTTTTGGAAGCTCTTTCAATTTGCTATTGTTTATTGATAATAATGAACTGACACAAGAAATGCAAAAATATCAAAATTAAATCTAAATAAAAGGAACGCTTGTATTTGAAATACAGCTTGAAAATTGGACACATTTTGACTTCTATATGGATAAATAATTTTTGTGATACAATATTCATGCGTTATAGTCACCATCTTACAGCACATAACAAGCATAACTGAATACATATGAGAGCTCCCTCTCCCTGGATATCAAGTATACTCAAGATATTCTCAGATAACAAATTCTCTAGGTCCAGGAACACCTGTTAATACTGAAACTTCCCACTGATAAACATAGGTCCCTATCCTTTACAAGCCTGGTCTTCTGACCTTCTCCTACACCTTGTTATCTAGAGTTAGGATGCTCATTTTAGACAAGCTGCACCTTAACCTCACTGTTTCAGAGCCGCTTAGCTCCAAGGCCTTTTATGGCAGCAGCTTGAAAGAGCACCTTGCCTACAGCAAGTCATCACCCACATCTCCAGACTGAAGTAAGTTGCCTGGCACCTTGGGAAACACGCTGCTGCGAGGAAACCAGGCAACTGCATCTGACGAGGAATCAGAAGGGCAGTCACAGAGCCCTCAGCAAATTGGCTGCGTACATGCCTAGAAAAAGTTGCTGTTGATATTTCTCTTTTCTTGACTACAACGGATTCTTCTTCTTTTTGAAAATGGTTTATTAAGTCACCAACGTTTAGTAGTCACATGGCCCACAAAATAATTCAAACAACTTCATAAACTATTTATTTATTTCTAAAAGAAAATAAAGCACAAATTATCATCCTATGGAGAGACTTTTTTTTTTTTTTGGTTAAAAGGTGGGCAAAAACTGCAAAGAACGAGTTGTTGCAAACTATAAACAATCCACCAGCCTGATGTTTCCTGAAAGTGATGTAACAGATTCAGTTTTATAATGAATATACTTTACCATTCAGACATGTATTTTGTCTGGTTCTCTGCCCACAAGACATAATTTTCAAATTTTATAAACTTAGGTTAACTACATGTATAGAAGTGAAAACAATATGTAATCTGCGTATATTGCCATTATTTTAAAGTTATATTGAGTTACAATGAGTACATATTTAGGTACAAATAGAAAGTGATCAAATGGTACAGTATTTCCTGCTATAATCTCAAAACTTTTAATTTTTTTCCTCAATATATGCAAAGAGTTAAGTACAGTGAAACTCCTATAAAATAATGTTTCCCTATGCAATGGGTTTACTTATATTAGGAATTAATGGAAATAGTGTGATGTACTGCAAACAGCAAGGGCTTTCAGAGTTAAACACATTGTGTGGTGTGGATCTCAAGTATAAATACACAGGTTATGTACCCCTGTGGAAGTTACTTGGCCTCTTTGAACCTTAATTTTCTTATCTTCCAAAAGTAAGAAACAGAATAAAATCTATGATCCTATATTAATTATGCAAATTAAAAACACATGCATACAAAATAGTACTATATATTAACAAAAGCAATACATGTCTAGGGTGATGGATGAAACACATTAAAAGAAATGCTATGTAGAGAGAAAAGGGAATATGGCTCAAGGATGAAACGAGGCAGTAAAATGAAATTGGATGCTTTGCTCATACCAGTTATGAGAGTGCACTTTAAAAACAAGTATATCATTATCTCACCTGGCTGCACCAGTTTTAAAAAAAGTTAACGTTTACACAGTTGTTGGGGTGATTAGAAATCATGTGTGAAATCCACTGGACATAGTATTTGCGATACAGTGTGAATTAAACAAATATCGTATTTCTCACTGCTAAATATTTTTAGAGTTACTGCATTTTACAATATAACTTTGAGCTTTGTGATGTGTTAAAGGCTATTTTTTTGAAAAGTCTGTAATACAATTTATTTGAAATTAAAATCACATCAATTATTGATTCATTGAAAAGCATCAGGTCACCTCAAATTATATAAATGTTGGCAAAATATGACTAAAACATTTATTCTTATTTATCTGTTGTTAGAGTTGATGTATACGTTCAAGTTGGTAATTGGTGTCAATTTTAATTAACATTTTTGGAAAAATTAAGACAGTGCACTTTTGTGTATAACTGAAACTAGTCTAACTGAAAATAAAGTCTTTTTTCCTCAACTTTCAAATTTCTAGAAAAAATGGACAACAGAATACATAAACAGAGAAAAGCTTCAAAACTGCTGACTCATGGTAAGTGCTATTATGTATAAAAGTGCGCTAATCATTCCAACTTGGAATCGTGTTGTGTTGTGGGAGAATAAAACTTTCTATTGGGTTGAAATCTTTAGCTCTCCACCATCCTCTTTCTTCCTGGCTGATAGATATCTGAACTGATAGTGCAAACTTACAGTAAGTATAAAATATTCAGTTCTTTTCTTCCTAAATGAAATGAAACAACTGGGCAGAAATCCAATTTCTTAATAGAACTTCTGATTATAAGCCAAAATTCAGAAAACAGCTGCTATCCTCTAAGAATGTGAAAATAAGAAGATAAACAACCCCTATTACTAGACTTTTTAAAAGATAGTATTATTTTAAAAGAGGAGACTTTTTAAAAGATAGTATAATTTTAAAATAGGAGATTTTTAAAAAGATAGTATAATTTAAAAGAGGAGTTTTTTGAAAAAATTAACTGAAGAAACTAACACAAATTATTTTTAAATGGACAGAAAAAATAGTTTCAAAAATTTGTAAATTATTTTACCAAATTAGAGAATGTACATTTATGAATCTAGAATGATTTAAGATTGGTAAATAATATTTGAAAACAAATAAGAAAAAGAAAAATGATAATGGTTACATTAATAATTAATAGAGGCAGTATGTGCCAATTGGATATTTCAGAAACTTGGCTAAGTTATATACAGATAGATAAGAAAAACATAGCAGAATTTAGAGAAAAGTGATGCGGAAAATAGGAGACACAGAAAACACAGTAATTCCCACCAATGTTGTTTAAAGGAATTACAGAAAAATAGAACAGAAGAGATAAATTAGAACAAAAGAACCATAAAATGTTACCCTTAAAAAACAACAAATATCTTATTTTGAAAACTCAGAATGTATCTTTTATCTAAAGGTACCTTAATGAAAAGAGCTCTATTCGACAGAAATTTTACATTTCTGTGAAACTGGAAGCAGTTAGAGTGCAAAAATGAGTAGCCACAGAGCTCAAATCTAAGATTCTCCTTAGACTTGTTTGCAATACTATACAGATTTTAAAATACACTATCTTCAGAGATCTGATTTTAATATTTTGTGACCCCAGAATGTGACCAAAAAAGTTATCATTACATATAAATAATAACACACATTCTCTTTTTCTAGATATCTGTCATTTCTTGAGACATTATACCTATGAACAAAAATTTATATGCTCACTGTAGAAATAGTTCACGGAGTATGAAATAATAGGCAAGTGGCAAAACAAGGGTTAGAGTATTAATTCAATTAGATTTTATGCAAATCTCAAAAATGTTTAAGAAGAATTTGAAATGACCTGAGAAAGTTTATGTGTGGGTATATGCTGTGTATTATTTAATTTTGTCTGGTTTTGAAATAATATGACCACATCATACTGTATGTATTCTTCTATAACTGACTTCTTTGACTTAATATTTTGATGTTAATGGGGCACAAAGGTGACAATGCTATATTTGATAATATCTCTATTATGTGAAATCAATAGAAATAGACAAAATCAATTTCTTTGGTTGAATTAAAAATATTTTTATTTTTGTAATAATATTTTAAATATTTCCCTCATTTGTATGTAACGTAATGAATAATGCTTAAAATCATTTTGTTTTCCAAATTTTAGTGAATTTATGGTATATTCAGTAAATTCAATCTGAGAAATTGGTGAATCAACAATATTGATTTCTCAAGTTTAGCATATCCAGATATGAGGGAAAATGATTCTGTATTCGCTTCATATTTAGAATAGCACTTTTCACAGTATCAGCTGCATCTGACCCATACATAGCTTTTCCTCATTACATATGACAGCAAATACCATTGACAAATAGTTTAAAAATTCAATTTCAATACAATAATCTTTGAACAAAAGTGAAAAGAGTAGTGTTGAAAGAATTCCTTGTCTTTTTTGGATTATTGTATTCAAAGCTTTTAAAAGTACAGCATCTTGAATTTAACATTTCAACAACAGCTGAAATTATTACTTAAGCCATTTTAAAATAAACTTAAATATAAATGCTCATTAGTTTTTTAAAAATTTGTTTATTTTGAACCAAATTTGCATTTATACTTATATCTTAAGAAATATTTTCCAACCTCAGTGCCATGAAGGTTTTCTCCTATTATTTTTTTCAATATGTTTTCTTTGGTCACGTTTTAGGGTTTTAATCCATTTTGTTTCTTTTATATGGTTTGATAATTTAAGTCCATTTTGTCTCATTTATGACAATTTAACTTTCCAATACTATTTATTAAAAACTTTTTCTTTGTTTCTGTTAGTGAAATTCCAGTTTTGGGCTACCTATCCTGCCCCATTGATTCTTGTTTTTGTAATAATAGTAACTAGTGATATTCATGTAATTTTGTTATAATAGTAGAGAAAGTTAAGGACTTTTTTCTCTTCCAAGACCATCTTACCTAACCTTAGATATTTTTGTGTCCAGTTAAATTTTAGAATTTGTCAAACTCTACTGTTAAAAATATGGGATATTTTTGAGATAATATCAAATCTTTAGATTGATTTAAGGATAATTTACATGTTTCTAAGTGTGTCTTCCAATGATTTATGTTTGCTGAAAGTTTGCCAGATTAAAAAATGAGTTTAATACACTCCTCATTTATTCTTAATTTTTAAAGTTTTTAAAAACAGTGAAGACAAATTTTCTATCAAATACATTTTCTGCATCTATTGAGGTAGTCATTTAAAACAACTAATATGATGAATTACATTAATGGATTTATTAACATTAAACCATCCTTGAATTCCATCTATAACTCAGAACTTGTCATGTGTTATACACTACTAAATTTAGATTGTAATATATTTTGAGACTTTCAAATAAATATTCCTCAACAAATTTGACTTATATTTTAATTTTCCTATTCTTCATGCTGAGTTTGGGTATTGACATAAAAGGAATTGAGAAATTATTCTTTGTATAGTATCTAAAAGTATTTGAATAGTATTAGAATAATCTTATCTGTAATGTTTATTAGAACTCTCCTAAAATTATCTAAATAATTATTTTATTTTGGTAGATTTTTTAACTATTCAATGTTTTAAATGATTATTATGTTATTTATGGATCTTCTTTCTTCTTTAATCATTTTGTGATATAGTTTTTCTAGAAAACGATTTGCATTTTTATGTGTAGTTATATCCTGTTTTTCTTTACTATTACTGAATATTTGTGTCTTTTATTTCTTTATCAATTTCACTTCAGGCTTTTATTTTATTAATCTTGTAAATGAACTGACTTTTCCTTATTATTACATAAAAATTTGTTTATTCTTAACTTTATTATTTCTTTCTTCTATGTTCTTTAAATTTATTTTTCTTTTGTTTGTTTGTTTGTTTATTGAGGTGGAGCTTAAACCAGTGTTTTTCAACCCTGTTTGATTTTCAGTTGTTCTCAGATTTGCTCATTATGCTGTGAATCTTGATTTAAAAATCCTCAACCTGATTATAAATACATCTAATACTTATATGTCAGAGTTCTCTACGTATCAGGATTATCAGAAATTGATCTGTCTATCCTCTCCTCCCTTTTGCACAGTTGCTAATACCATGTAAATCCTCTCGCTCCTGGTGTTTTGGCTCCATCGAATTATATTTCAGAGTTCAAAGAGTCAATTTGTTATATAAATATTTTTAAATTGTATTGAATTATACATAAATGCAAAAAAGTGCAGTGCAACTCATAAATGTAATGAATTTTTATCAATAGAATAAATCTACAAAATCACTACTCAGATTAAGAATCAGCAGTCAGATAGTTCCCTAATTCTGCAAAAGAAAATGAGCTGATTTCTAATATCATAAATTAGTTTTTTGACTGTTTTTAAACTTTATTTAAGTGAAATCATAAATGAGGTACTCATGATGTCTGACTCATTTTGTTCAACAGCATGTCTTCCACATTTGCATTTATATTGTGTTCATTTGCATTGCTCTATAGCATTATATTTGAAATGCAGGACTATCCATTCTATCAAGAGGAGCATTTGTACAGTTTTCAACTTGTAGTTTTATTTTTTGAATATGTCTTTTGGGAAAAATATGTAAGCATTGTTTTTGTTTTATTTGCTTTGGCTTTGTGTGTGCACGTAATGCTGAGTTAAATGTTGTGTTCGGCTTTAGTTGTTACTGTCACATAGTTTTTCAAAGAGATTGCAAAAATTTACCTTTCTAAGGAGCAACAGAGGAGTGTTCCTGCCACTTCACATGATCACTAATATTTGGTATTTTTTCTTCTTTTTAGTAATTCTTATTGGAATGTAATAGTTTTAATTTGTACTTCCCAGTAAGCATATTTCCTTATGCTTACTGGGAAGTACAAATTAAAACTACTACATTCTTGGTCATTGAATATTCACACTTGTATACAGCCTGTTTGGGCTTGGCATGTTGTTTTGTTGCAATATTGCTAAAGTTATTGTCCAAGAGTTTCCTGTTATTATCCTCATTGCTTTTCTGTTTTTCTTAAACAAATGAAATTCAGGAAAATTAAGCAACTATGTCTTTACTAGCACCGCTATGCCCCAAACTCATCTGATCTTCATCCTTGAATAATAATTTTCTCTGGGAGAATTTTCAATACTGACACCTACTAGTGCTACTGTTGGTCATCATCACCTTTCACTCTGTTGGTCTTTTAGACTATAAAGCATTTTTCTTTTGTTCTGATGTATCTTCTCACAATTTTCCCACCCACTATGTTCTACCTGAGCAAGTTTAAACAGAAGTGCCACGCACTGAGTTTGTTGAGAGTCCACCTTTATGTCGGCGTCCAAGAGTCAGCTAGAGCTCAAACCTCTCATCCAAGAACAAAGGGCGGTCAACATGTTTATACCAGTTTAGGGTCAGGGGGTGGTAAGCAGATTATTACAGAAGCAGAAGGAGCAGGTTAGGGGAGAGGGGATGCCTAACAAAAAGTTCTACTTAAAATTGTTTTTTTACTCAGGATGTGGGGTAGCAGTGTGGGGTAATAGTTACACAGCTGCAGATACAGGATGTACCGGGCCAGTGGGCCCTGTTTCTCAGAAAATTGGTTGCAAAGATGCCAGGTTTCTCAGACCACAGGCTTTTAGAACAGAATGCCCTATATAGCTCAGGGTGGGCAAAATGGAGTTAGCAGGATTGTTTAAAATGTATTCATTATAGCCAAGCTAGTTGGTCTGAGATTTGTTGGACATATTATTTTTCCAGAGTTTTGAACTTGGTTGTGTTAAATGCCTAGTTACCTAGAAATCTGGATCAATTTGGACTAAATTCACAGTTTAATATTGTTTTGTAGCTTCTCCCTAACTATAAATTTGGACATATTATCATTATTGTTATTTTGTGCATATGTGGTAAGAACATTTAATATAAGATCTTAGAAGTTTTATGCGCACAATACAGAACTGTCAGCTAAAGGCATTATGCTACACAGTAGATCCAGAAATAATTTATCTTACACTACTGAAACTTTGTACAATTGACAGTCACCTCTTCATTCCCATCCTGCTAGTTCCTAAAAACCACCATCCTACTCTGTTTCTATGAGTTTGAATATTTTAGATTCTACACATAGGTGGTACCAGGCAGTATTTATTTGTTTTTCTCTGTCTTATTTCACTTAGCATAATTACATTTATTTTGATCTTATCTGTATGAGAATGTAGCCCTTTCAGTTCCAGGCTGTATTTGAGGGCGGGAGGGTAGGTAATGCCTCTTATATTTTAATCTTGAGCAGACCTGGGCAATTGCTTTATTGTATCTTATTTTTTTGCAAATCTATAAAAATTACATGTCAGTTCCCACGATTTAGCAAATGTCCCTAGGGCAAAAGCCCTCTAATGCTTTGCTTAAATTTTTGGATTTCTACTTCCATGAAGATTTTACTTGATATTTCTCTACCATTTGCTGGCTCCATGAGGCTTTTATGAAATTTTTAACTTTAAATATATTTTATGTAGTATATCTAAGAAATAATTTTTAGTGGGAAGTCCTTTATAGATACTTGGCTCTCAACATTACTGATTATATGTAAATACATATGTGTGTATGTATATGTATATATTTGATAATTTACACAGTATATAAATATATTAAATTATAATTGGAGATGATAAGATCATCGAGATCGTATTGGTATCATAATTTGAATATTATTATAAACAGTAAGTTTAACAATGCAATGAAACTCAGATTGGGCTGCTTAACTGCTCAAAAGCCAGACTGGATAGACAAAGGTTGGTGAGAGGAAAAGCATGTTAAGAGCTGACAACCTGAGAGTATGGCGGACTAACGTCACCAAGACCATCTCCAGTTTCTCAGCCTGGCAGAAGGCATTTTGAAGGGCAAGAGGCTTGGGAATCTATGTGTAGGAGTTAGATATACACAGTTCAGCATGTCTTGTTCCAGTGATTATCCTGAGTAACAGGCAATCTAGTGTCTGGCTGGTGTTATCTAAACTTCAAAGGATTGAAGATTAACTGCTCAGCATTTTTTCCAAGGGGGACTTTTTAAAGCTTGGGTTTTTCTTGAGGTAAGTTCCTGGAATTCTTAAACAAGCACATAGTTAGGCATTGTAAAAGACAGAATGGCTATTTGATTTCAAAATGAAGTGACTGCTTGGGTTACAAATTCCTCACTATTACTTTTTTATTCCATTTCGATGGGAAATGACATGTCAACTCTAATCTGGCTACTTGCTGCTGAGTGAGGTATTGATTGAAGACTTCGGAATGAAAAAGCTTGGCATAATGGAGCATATTACTTTTAGTCCCCCTTCTGAGGAGTGGAGGGATTAAGGGGAATTGTTTATAAGTGGTTTTTAAAATTTGTTTATGTTTTCTGAATACAGATCATGATTAGTTTGAACCAGTGATAGATTTCAAGGATAATTAGTAGTATAGTTAGCCCCAATTTTATTATTCCTGTTAGTAGAGATTTGATTCCAGAAGGTACCCCAGAAAATAAGCTAGAAACATCACCCCTCTGCTTCCTGAAGGAGAGGGCATAATGATATAAGATTCGTTGAAGTTGTGTGGCTTGTTGTCTAATCTGGTCAATGCTGGTTTCATCTTGTGAGGAACTGTTGCTATAGGAGCAAACCTAGGAATTAATTGTTACACAAATGCTTCCCTGCTCAGCTAAAATAGAATCCAAAGCTATTATATTATCTAGAATTACTCTTGCTAAAGGGATTTTTGCTATTCTGGAAGCAAGCTGGTAGTCTTATTAGCTATTATAATAAGAGTTTTAGAAAAGTTTCTTAATACATGTTGGTGAGCCACTATTCCTCACCATGGAAGTAAAAAGAATCTAAAGAAATATTCATCCTTGTCGGTGGTTCCCCCAGATAAATCATTAACAACTCCAGTGAAAAGCTTTAATGAGCTAGTCCAGAGTTTTGCATCATTTGCAGGATGTAAGGTTAATGGAGTTACGAGGGAACCTAACAAGCATTGACCTATTTGGATGTCATTCTATAAACAGTAAATCCCTAAGACTAGCTATATTACCTGCAAACAAATACATACCCCTCAGGGGGACATTTCATTTTATGGGAAGATCTTCTACTAATTAGTAAAACAATTTTTCTAAGCCATGTTAGATTAACATTACCTTCTTTTCGTATGCTGTCTGATTACATACAGGCAAAACTGTATTCTCAGAAACTGTCAGGTAGTTAAAAGCAGGAAAGTGTGATACTATAATAGACTCTATGGGGTTGGCTAAACATGGGGCTGACCATTTCTCATAAGCTAAATTTATAATTCTCACTAGACATGCCACTTGAAAAGATTGGTTTTAATCCCTCAGTTGACAAGGAGGGACCTTGTCAAAGCCATACACTGTAAGTGCAAAAAAAGGGTCTCCATGATCTTGTGTGGATTGTGGCTTTGGGTGCAAGACTCAACAGTCTGTCTTACTGATTGATGCGGCTATAGCTTGGATAATTCATGGTAAAACATTATTTTGCCACGCAGTTATATGTGGGATATTGAATAATAGTAGAAAAGGTGTAAATGGTTCTACTTTATCTGCTCGTCTAATTTAAGTGTTTTGGGTCTTCTAAAGGTTCACAATTCCAGGTGCTGCCTGGAGCTGGATCCTCTGCAGCACTTGCTTCTTTTTCAAGCAGGGGCTCTTTTTACAAGGGTGTGATGAATCCACAGCTTGACCCTGGAAAGTTGTAGAGAATTATGAGTGGTTAATAATTTGTCATAAGACACCAGTTCTTCCTGGCTGCCAATCTGGTCCTCGGTTTTTCCAGGTTTCTAGCAGTACTTTTTCACTCACATGGAAGGGCTGTAGAGGGACATCAGCAGGACACTTTGGCCTGGAAAGACCAAAGCGATGTATATTGGTTAATACTTGTCCTAAATGTTGTGTATATTGTTTAATTTTTGGCTCATTTCTTAAATCTACGGGTAAGATTCCTGGTAGGGAAGTTTACAAAGGTCTCCCTTATACAACTTGAAAAGGGCTCAACCTAAGCCAATTTCGGGGTGCTTCTCTGATCTGAGGTAAGGCAATAGACAAAACTTTATCCCACTTTAAATATGTTTCTTGGCAGAGTTTTGCCAAGGTCTTTATTGGCATAAGATTCATCTTTTCTGTTTTCCCTGCTGATTATGGTCTTCATAAAGAGTGTTAGCTTCCAATCAGTCTGTAATGTTTCACTTATTGTTATACAATCTCAAAAACCAAAGAAGATTCATTATCATTCTGTGTAGAGTGGGGGAAGGGGGCCAAAATAATAAATTATTTTCTTTAATAGAGCTCTGGCCACCTCAGTGGCTTTTTTTTTTTTTTTTTGGATCTGGTTGGATAAGCCTCAACCCATCCAGAAAAGTTATCTAGAGATACCAATAAGAATTTATAATTTCTAGCTTTTCTAGGGCATCTGAGTGAAGTCAACTTTCCGTCTTCAAATGGTCACATTCCCTTTCTTGGGAGGATGTGAACTGGTCTTTGGGTTATTTTTGTTACAGAGATAACAGCTTTGAGTAATATTTTGAATGGTTTTCTGGAGGTGGGGCCCTTTAAGGTGGGCCGTTTATCAAATGTGTAAGGACTGGACACACTAAAGCCTCAGGGAGTAATATCCTCCTATGGGCATTAATTTTCCCTAGGACATCAGAATCAGTATTAGTGAAACCCCATTCTCATGCCTGCTTTTTGTCTTGCTTAGTGTAATAGGGTTTAAACTTGGATAAGTACAAATAAGATATTAGAACCCCCCCAGAAGCCTGGCTCCCTTAGCAGCTTGTTTGGCTGCCTTATGGGTGACCTGATTCTTTTTAGTTATTTGGGAGTTTTTCTTCTGAAGTTTGGGGCAATGGACATCAGCAACCTCAGTTGGAAGTGTTACTACTTGTAACAAAGTGAGAATTTCTTTCAAGTATTTGCTATTTTTATTATTGGAGGTAAACAGCTCTCTCTCTCTCTCTCTCTTCTCTCTCTCTCTCTCTCTCTCTCTCTCTCAAAATAGCTCTGTGTGCACAATCTATCATAAAGCCATATTTGGAGTTTGTATAGATGTTAGTTTTCTTGCCTTTTTAGAGTTCTAATGCCTGTGTAAGGAGGATCAGCATAGCCTTCTGAGCTGAAATGAGTTAGTAAGGACACGGGCTTCCATCACCTCATTTAAGGTCACTACAGCATACCGAGCACAATGCTGTCTATTTCCCATAAAGCTGCTGCCACCCTTAAATATTTTCCAGTCCAGTTGTAATAATAAGTGGTCTTCAGGCCAAGTTTGCTTGAATAAACTGAGTCAAGGATATCTACATAATTGTTTGATCCTTATATCATTCTCAGATATTGGGAGTAGGGTGACCAGTTTAAGTATTGCAGTAGTTTGTAACCTGACATTAGGATTATCTAATTATATGGCTTGGTACATGCCATGTGCCCCCCTGTAAGCCAATAGTCTCCTTTTTGTTTGAACGAAGTCAGTACTTGATATGACATGAAAATATTTATGTCCCAAAGTGAATTGTGGCTGCCACTCCTTGGAGGCATGGAAAGTCATCCTTTTGTAGTGTTTTATTGCTTGCTGAAATAGGGTATGGCTTGGGGGATACTTCTGAGCATCTGAACAAGCATTCCCAGCCTTATGCTGTGTTTTCCATGTACATACAATTTTAAAGATTTCCAAGAGTTCAGGAGGCCCAAAACCAGATCCATCATCAACTTTTCTTTGATCATGTCAAACTCCTGTTCACATTCATTTGTCCAAAGGAAGAGTTCAATATTGGACCACATCAAGGCCTCAAAGAAAAATTTTCCATTAGGTGAAATTTGGAGTCCAAATTCAACAATAGACTGTCCTCCCTAGGAAACTCTGTAACTGTCTCCTGTTTCCTTGTGCCTTCAAGAACACAATAGTATTTTTCAAATCAGCCATTAGGCTTTGAGTTCCTTGTTTCAACTGGAACTCAAGATAAGTCCTTGTTCTTTGCACATTTGAGCCTTTTGTAGGGACGCTTTATATCCACAGCGTGCTAAATAATTTAATACCTAGATGGTGTCAATCAGATACTTATCATAACCTGTACTAGCTATTAACAGTTCATGGAGCATTGTAACACAGTTTTATGAAAGAATTGTGAATGTCTTAAATCTTTGGATAGGATTTCATTGAAAATGGTCAGAGAATTTTTAAATCCTTGTGACAAAAATAGTCCAACAATATTGAAGGGCTATTTTTGTCTTTGGATCTTGCTATTCAAAGGTAATAGTTGAGTCTTCTCCTTTATTAGAATAAAGAAAGTATCTTTCAAATTCTGAACTGAAAACCAATTGTAATCATCCAAGTTAGCCATCAAAAGAACGTAGGGCTTCAGCACTGTTGGGTGAATACCCTGAGCAATGTCATTAGCTGCCCTCAAGTCTTGCATGACAGTGGTATTCCTTTGAATGTGGTTTCTTAATCGGTAGGATGGGCATGCTGTAAGAGGACCTACGAGGGCAAATTAATCCATAGTCCAAAAATCTGTGCAGTACAGGATGTAGCTCTTCTAATTCTTCCTTTTTTTTTTTTGAGTGTTGCCCAGGCTGGCATGCAGTGGCCCAAATTGGCTTGCTACAACCTCCACCTCCTGGGTTCAAGCGATTCTCTTGATTCAGCCTCCTAAGTCGCTGGGATTGCAGGATTACATGCCCAGCTAATTGTTTTTGTTTTGTTTTGTTTTTTATATTTTTAATAGAGATGGGGTTTCATCATGCTGGCCAGGCTGGTCTCAAACTCCTGACCTCAAGCAATCCTCCTGCCTTGGCCTCCCAAAGTGCTGAGATTACAGGCATAAGCCACCATGCCCAGCCGGGATATTGTTTTCTATGAGGCATTTCTGATCCTTCCTTTACTTCTATAACCAGTGGTTATACATTCTCAGCTTACCTGGGCTTCTCAATCAGCCAGACCATTTTGCTCACACTTTCAATAGATCTCTGGAGGAAATAATTCTTTTAATTCTTATGGATGGACAATCAAGCAACAAATAACCTCTGTAGTGACAGTGCCTGTTCTGGTGGCACAGAAACATGAATCTGCTGCTGACGGGTAAAGATCACTTGATCATTTAGTGTACAGAACAGATATCATCTGAACAATGGAATCAAAGTTGCTGGCATATAAAGAAAATTATGCCACAATTTACCCTCTTCCAATTGACATTCTAATAGCTGGACAAAAGGTTTTTGTATTGGACTTTCTATAATTTCTGTAATAGGTATTGTTTTCTTTTTAATTTTAGTTACTCTGGGTTTAAAAACAAATTACTTGCACCACAATCTATTAGAAAGTTAACTAATTTGTTCACTGTCAATTGTACATGGGACTCCTGTGGGGAAATTACAATTAGCTCTGTACAGTTGAGGGGAACCCCTGGGCCTCTTCATTTATTGTCTGACTCACAGTCTTGTTCTGTTATCTGTTTGTGCATATTCTCTTTTTTTAATCTTCTTTTTAGTGGGTTCTGTTTTTTCTTTTTAATTTTGTGCATTCAGATCTCCAATGACCTTCTTCCTTGCTATAAGCACATTGATTGTTACAGAGAGATCCCTCTGTGTTACTTCCCTGTGTCTGGTTTCTTCTTCTTGGATGTAAACTGTTTTCTATTGTTTCTCTATATATGATGGCTTGTTTTAATTTTCTGGCCTCCCTGTCATTATATACTCTGAAGGCTATATCCACAAATTGGGAGAGATTCATGTCAAATGCCCCATTTAGTTTTTGTACATTTTTTAAGACATAAGAAAGACATTGTTGAACAAAAGTCATATTTACCATTCTCATGTTCTCAAGGGCTTCTGTATCAGCATATGTATATTTATAGTAAGCCTGATAAATACACTCCAAAAATTCAGAGGGGTCCTTATTTGCCTTTTGGAGAATTTCTTGGACCTTACTTAAGCTTTTCTGTTTGGGCACTTTTTTTTGGCCCTGATAAGACACATCTCTTTTAATGGTCTAATCAGGCCATCCCTCCATTACTGGGGTCCTAATTAGGGTCCACAAGTGGAACAGTCCTGGTAGTATTGAGGGTTCTGTTTGATTCTTTTTGATGGAGGCAATATGCCTCCTCATTGGCTTTGTCTAGTACTAGCCTTGTCTTACCTGTAAGTCAGGAGAATATTTAGGAGGTCCTGGATATCTATGCATGTAGGTTGATGAGTGGTAAAAATAGACGTAAAAAGATTGTCCATTTTCTGTGGGTCATTTATATAAGAGGGATTGGTGCTTTTTCAATTTAATAAACTGAATGTTGAAAACAGGCAAGAAGTTTAATAGTATCTGTCTGGTTGTCCCTAATTATTTAATCCACTGACAGGATATTGTCTTAAAAGAGATTGCCCTTCCTTAGGCATGACAGACCTCTGGCCAACCTGTGTGCCCTGCTGACTCTTAGATGGGGAGGCCATTCATATACTGTGATAATGTTGAGGCATAGCTGATGCTCCAGCAACCTCAGGGTCCTGGGCTGTGTTTTCGTGACTCTTGGGGAGCCAGTGCTCCCAGTCCCACAGGGAGAAGGGAATTTAAAACATTTACGAAACCTATATCATCGTTCTCCTCTTTTTCTTGGATTTTGCTAGCTAGGAAGTGATTTTTATTTTGGCTTCTCTGCATCATTAACTTACGTCCTGTCATGAAATATATCATGTAATATAAAGGCTCAAACATATGGTATTTTACCCCATTTTCCAAACCCTTAGAAAAAAATATAAATTGTAATATTGAATAGTAAGGTAAAGCCTCACTCACTGCCGTTACTGTTTAGATCATAACACATACATAAGCCGGAGAGTGTTGCAATAAAAATTATTTTCTTATTTTTTCATGGGTTCATAGGTATAAGCTTTCCAATAAGCCAAATTACAGCCCAAAGGGCTGTTGCATGAGATAGAAACTGAGCCACCCATTTTCAGGAGAGGAAACAAAGTAACACAAACACACATAAATCCGAAACAAACAGTACACACCAGAAACAATTTGTACAGAGGAGGAAAGACTGGAAAGTTGTCTTTAAGATTCTTATCTCAAACAAGTTGATACTGCAGACAACCTGTACTAGGTCCGAATAGCATAAAAGCCTAAACAGCAGAGAAAGAGGATTTCCAGTTGCACACCAGTTTAACTTAACAAGTCTTGGAGCCTGTTGACTTCCCCCAAATACTGTTTTCCTTGCACCAACTGTTACAGGCAGCTGATGCTGTAAAGTGGAGAGAAAGAAGAATCCCCAAGACAAAATAATTCTAACCAGCTGCTGGGACTTTCCTGGAATCCCAGCCATAGGGGCAGCAATCCATGAGGAGCTGGCACTCATAAGCAGTTGTCTTCTTATCTGGTAGCATGAATGAATAAGCCCTGGCATTCTGCCATAGCTAATTGCTCCATCCATTGGAAACCAGGCAGGCTAGACCACCCAAGGTGCACAGCCCCAACACTGGGTGTCATATTTGTAAACAAACTCATGGTTGGCTGCTTGTAGCTTGAAAGCCAAACATGGAAGACAAGGGTTGTTGGAAGAACAAGCAGGTTTATTCAAGAGCCAGTAACCTAAGCAGATGGTGAACTAGTTGCAAAGACCATCTTAAGTTTCTCAGGCTGGCCGATAGTGTTTTAAAAAGAAAAGAGATTTGAGAATCTTTATGCAGTAGTTAGCTACTCTGATGAAGGTTTTCCTTCACTCTTCTTTTTGCAAAGAATGTCTGGTTGTAGTGTAGATTTCTGCCATTTCACGCAAATGAAGAATAGAGTGTTGACTGTGTTTGTGGTGTTTGTGGATTAACGTGTTCTATGTGTCCTTTGTAGTTTTGACTGTAAGAGAATAGTTGGGTTTGAAAGCTGAGACTTTTGCACTGGACCATGGATGATCAGTGCACCTTGCCAGGTTCTTCATGGCCTCATGCTAAAAACCGAGCATCTTGGCCAGATACTCCTTGCTGTCAAGTCCTTAAAAACTGAGTTGTTTTTATCATGGTCCCAGATCTTGTTTGGTCTTCTGGTCGTCTCAGCACTTCTATATGCAGTGTTACCCCAGTTGTGATACACTGGATATTTAGAATATACTGCTATTCTTATATAACTTGGATAGATAGGTCCATTCAAAATATGCTGTGTTATTGTTTTTCAACATGTTAGATGGCTTACTGGGGGTCTTGAAGACTCTACTATGCTATACTTTAAAAAGCATGCCATTATCTGCAGTATTATAGATTTTTCCAAATTATTGGTATAATTCTACCACATGTTTTATTCAAGTAGTATCATTTTAATGAACTCATGGCTTCCTTCAGTGTCATTTAAAGAATTTAAAACATTATTTTCTCTTTCTAATAACCCTTGACTTTCCATTCTTTTGTCTAGATACAGACTAAAATTATGACTGTTGAAGGATTTAAAAGTCTGTATGTTGTAGCCTATTGAATTTCAGCTTTATTTGGAGACTTAGTTCTAGTTTCCTACTTTATCTATGCCCTGTGTAGCTATTAAAACCCAAAGCTCTGTGTTATCAGGTGATTAGTTTATTCTTGCACTGCTATAAATAAATATCTCAGCCTACATAATTTATAAAGAAAATAGATTTAATTGGCTTATGGTTCTACAGGCTGTGCAGGAAGCCACATGTGTGGCTGTCATCCATACAGGGCTATTCCTGGGGAGCCCTTCCCTTCCCCACCTCCAGTGCACCTACGGGGCCCCTACTATTAATAACAGCACCTCTGCCTGAGGCCCTCGAGAGGCTGGGGTGGGAGAG
>PVKP010031168.1:0-27183 GCA_004027715.1 Plecturocebus donacophilus | reverse complement strand
CTACGTGGCCATTTTGGATCTCTCTCCGCCCGGTGATGAAGTTTTTCTGTTTCTTAGTTTTCCTTTGGCGGACGCCAGTTCCCCTCAGAGCCAGACCTTCCCGGGTTCGCTGCGCCTGCTGTGAAACTCTCAGTCCTCAGCGCTTCCAATTGCTGTTTTCCTTGTGGGGATGGGACCAGCCGAGCCCGTCCGTCCTGCACACTCCGCACCGGGAAGTGCTACGCTGGGCGCCGGCAAAAGAGCCGGGCCGGCCAAAAGAGTCGCGCCGGCGACCCGCGTGGCTTCTCCGCCGGGAATCTCCCGGTCTGTGGGCAACAAAAACTCGTCGGAAAGTGCGGCGTCCACTCGTTCTCTGCGCTTTCACTGGGAGCTACATTCCTGAGCTCTTGCTAGTCGGCCATCTTGGATCTCTCCTAATTCTTATGATAACTCAGTGATATAAGTGCTATTTGTATTACTGTTGTACAGAACAGGTTGCTTACAACAGAGAGTATGTAGGTACTTCAGCAAGGCTACACACCCACTTAGTTACAGAGGTAGGTTTTCTACCCAGGCAATCTGGCACCAAAGACAGTATTTTTAACTTTTATACTGCTTCTCCAGACAAAGAATTAGTATGAGTTTAAATAACATAAGACCTTTCTTTACCTGTCTAGTCTCTTTATACTTGATAATTATGTGGTTACTCTAAGGTGAATGTTTTTCCAATTCCCTCACATTTCCCTTCTCTTTATCATTATAATTTCATCAATATAATTTCTCTATCAATATAATTTCTCTTTTTATCAATGTAATTTTGATTTTTTATTAAAACTTTAACCAATTCTCAAAACTATGTTTTAAAAATTGGTTATAATTTTTAAAAAATACATTGTTACATTTATTTGTTGTAAGCAGAGTGTTCCATTTATAATCCAAATGGGATCACCTTATTGAGGAAGGGAAGTTGCTCTATAGAGTTTATAGGATGTGAAAGAAGACAGGGCCAGGTGAGTGACGGCCAGTGAGGGATAGAAAGTCGTTGCCAAAGCACAAAGCCCATCTGTGGTGAGCTTTGTGGAGGAGATGAGCCCCTATGGCACTGTTGGGAAAATCCCTTTGAAAGTCTGTGGTTTTAAAAAAAAAAGCCTGGCACTTGGAGAAGGAAATTAAGATATTCTCCAATGCCACCAACTGTTTTCCAGTTTCTCTTGTATTTAGTCTTACATATGTATAGATTGACCAAAAAAAAATACTCATTCACATCCTCAATATTTATTCAGTGTATACATTGTAGAGACAGATATCAGTACAAGGGTGAACAAGACCAATACAAACCCTGCTCTCATGGAATTGACATACTAGTTATTGAGATGTGTAATAAACAAGTAAACAAGTTGATAATATATATAGTGACATGTGTAAGAATAAAGGGATAGAGAACAATGGGGAAAGAGTTAATTCAGATAGTATGGACAGAAATGAATCTCTCCGGTCTTAGTTTGGCATTTTATAGATATATGGTTCCTTTTCAATGGTTCAACTAATGTTTTTTCAGTTGGAAGTCCTCATCGGAATCAATGTGTTTCAATTTGTCATTCTTTTTGTATTAGTTGCTATCATTTTCTGTGGTAGACTTGTATAATTTTAATGGGAAAAGCAAACAGGCTGTTTTTTTTTCCAATTATTATTATGTCTTTTATATTACTGTATCTAAGTAGCCACCTCAAATGGTGCACTAGAAATTTTCCTACCTTCTATTAAGTCTCATTGTGTTTATAGATTTTATTGGTTCAGGATACATTAGCTTACCAGAGTCTGATTTTTTATGCCAGTTGTATGAATATTGGATGAAATTTTGATATACTGATACCATGTTTCATATGGTGATTTCTGTGCACTTTGGCTTTATCCTTTAACCTTTGAATTCTTTTTTCTTTTTTATTTTTTTCCAATTCTGTGAACAAAGTCATTGGTAGCTTGATGGGATTGACCTTTGAATTTATTCTCACTTTTTGTCAAAAGCTTTTCCAAGGCCCATTCTATAACCTCCCTATCCCAGACCTGGCATTGAATTGGATATGAGTGCATTTTTCTAGTTTTGTTTAGTTTAGCATGTTTCAGTACATAAACTTTTTTCTCCTCATTTGACTCTTGTATTGTCAAAATGGTGGCTTCCTTTAGCTCCCTCAAGCTGTTTTTGTGTCCCTTTGATGTGACCCACTATTGCAAAACTTTTCTCCTTCAGACAAAACATCACAGGGTACATCTCATACTTTCCCTGCTCCAGATCATCATTCAGGCCTTTGTTGTAGGATTTCTAGTTTATTGTCTAGTTTACTTCAACAACAAGAACAATAAGGCATGGTTATGATTCTTCTGTTTCATGGAGTCTGAAAATTTTATCTCATTCCAGGAATTTAGTTTTTTCCAACTATTGTTGCTTTTGGGGTTGGTTTTAAATATCTGTTTACCAAGAAATTAATTCATCAGTCTACATTTTAATCTTTATTAGCACAGGAGTCCTATAACATTTTTTATATGTTTTCATCACATTGTAATTGTCTGATAATTTCTCACTTTTTCTTTAGGTCACTATTCTTTTATATACATTGGTTATTTTTACTCTTTTTTTTAAATAAGCATTTAAATCTTTACTTTTTATGAGACAAATATATTTGCGTTCCATAAATGTCAGTTAGAAATGTTTTCAACATCATGGTTCTCTGCAGGTTTTGTGATTTCAATTACATTTCCACATTGACTCAACAGTTATTTAGTAGAGAGCTGCTTCTTCTTTTTTTTTTTTTTTTTTTGAGACAGAGTGTCACTGTGTTGCCCAGCCTGGAGTGCAGTGCTGTGCTGCAATTATCAGCACACTGCAACCTGTCTCCTGGGTTTCAGTGATTCTCCTGCCTCAGCCTCCCAAGTACCTAGCATTACAGGTATGCGCCACTATGCCCAGCTATTATTTTTTTTTTTTTGTATTTTTAGTAGAGATGGGGTTTTGCCATGTTGGCCAGGCTGTGCTGGAACTCCTGACCTGAAGTGATCCACCTGCCTCGGTCTCCCAAAGTGCTGGGATTACACGTGTGAGCCACTGCACCTGGCCTAGTAGAGAGCTTCTTTATTTCTAGCTAAAAGTACTTTTGCCTTAGTGATACTATCAATCAAATCTGGTTTTAATGTTTTAGTTAGATATTGATGCTTGCATTATTTAATCTTTCTTATATATAATTCAGTCACAGGAAATAACTCTTGCCTCTTATCATACAGTGTTTATCTGTCACTGAATTTTCCCCAGGCATTCCCTTCTCTCATTGTCAGCCTCCAGAAAATAACCATAAAATCCTTCATTACAAAGTGCCTTACAATCTTATCTACCTAGACCACCTTCTTCATATAATTGTTAGCATATTCTCCTTTTCACTCATAAGCCCTTATTCAGAACTGTGTAAGTCTAACAGTGGTTATAATTATATTCAGATATAATTCTAATATCTGAAATATTGTACTATTTTTGGGAAGCACCAGCATTAGTTGACTTTGGGTATAAGAAAATGGAAAGGAATATCTGTAAAAGAGCATAAAAGAATAAATGGAGGTTTTAGGAAGACAGCAGAGTAAGTATAAATATGCTATTGAAGAGAAGTAAATAACACATTTCATCTTGATTGTATTTCTTCATCCCGTATGTCAATCATGGCTCTGCATAGAAGGGAATAGGCAATAGTGGTGGAAACAATATATGTAAGTGGAGAAGCAGTTGGAAAATACATATGAATGCTCACCATATTTATGTATCTTACTGTATTATAAATCTATATGTAATCATCACTAATACAATGTGAGGGTTAGGAGGAACTGATAACTGGCATTATTCTTTTAGTTATGTAATTATTTTGATGCTGTTTTCCAGTGACTTATCTTTGTATATATACTTCTATTTTTATTTAGATTCATTCATACAGTGATTTACTTTTCCTCTAGTTAATTATCATGTAATGTGTCCTTATGGATTATTATACGTTGGCACAGAAAATTTATTTCATTTGTCCTTGTGGAATTTAAGGAATAAAGAAGTAAATGGTGTAAGAGAAAAGTACTGAATATACAACTGAAAAAAATATTTATGAGGGTAAGGCACTAGATACGGGATTAGAAACAGAAATGAAGTTACTTAGGGTCAACTAATATGCGCTTTCTGAGGGCAGTTATCTTGAGACTTAACAAAGAAAATAAGCTTGCATACAAAGACACTATTTATAAGAAATGAAATGTTCTGTGGGTAGCTCTAAATAATAGGAAATTTGTTTGATCTAGGAGGTGAAAAATGTTTAGGAGAATGGGTTCAAATGAGGTTTTCGGTGTTTTTATTTTTTCTGAGATGGACTCTTGCTCTGTAGCCCAGGCTAGAGTGCAGTGGTGTGATCTCAGCTCCCTGCAACCTCCACCTCCTGTGTTCAAGCAATTCTTGTGCCTCAGCCACTCAAGTAGCTGGGATTACAGGTACATACCATCATGCCTAGTTAACTGTTTGTATTTTAGTAGAAGCAGGGTTTCACCATGCTGCCCAGGCTGGTCTCAAACTCCTGAGCTCAGGTAACTCACCCACTGTGGCTTCCCAAAGTGCTAGAATTACAGGTGTGAACCAACACGCCCAACCAAAGTGAGGTCTTACAAATTGCACATTGTTATTATCCTTGGTAAAGTTTATTTTGGGGGAAGAAAACCACAGTAGTGTTAGTATATGTGGATTATCAAATTTTGATCTGCATTAGCATTATCTCTACAAGATGCTAATGACTAGTTTTACATCTGCAGATTTTGATTCCATTTAACCAACAACCTTACCAGGTGATGACCAACACACAAATTTCAGATCCACTGACTTAATCTGTTACCCTTATCACAAATCTCATAATCTCTATGTTCTGTTGTTACTCTCTGAGCTCTCTTTGTCTTTCTCCAAATTTCATAACAGTGTTTTAACCAATTCATGTATATGGTGAATTATTCTTAGATTGTTTCTTCTTTCTATAACTGTTTTATTTTAGTAGTACATGAAAATTATTTTTTCCTTTCTTTCAGATTTGGAGTCCAAGTATGAGACTAAGCTTTTATCTGTAGGAACAGACATTATTAAAAACACTGGTTCTCAGTGGGAGGTAATGGAAAGTAGTAAGTTATGTGGCCTTGAAAATTCCATTTTCAGAAATGACTGGCAAAGCAAAAGCAAGATTGAAGTACAAGGACCTAAAGTAGGATATTTTAGTCAAATGAAAACCATCTCTGAAAATGTGCCCAGTTACAAAACTCATGAATCTCTTCTTACATTACCTCAGAGAACTCATGACAGTGAGAAACCCTATGAATATAAGGAATATGAGAAGGTCTTCAGTTGTGACTCCAAGTTTGATGAATATCAGAAAATACATACTGGTGGAAAAAACTATGAATGTAATGAATGTTGGAAAGCCTTTGGGATAGATAACTCCAATATGCTACAACTGAATATTCATACTGGTGTGAAACCTTGTAAATACATGGAATATGGGGATACATTTTGTTTTTATAAAGACCTTAATATACACCAGAAAATTCATAATGAGAAGTTCTATAAATGTAAGGAATACAGAAGGACCTTTGGAAGAGTTGGAGAGGTTACTCCACTTCAAAAAATTCATGATGGTGAGAAACACTTTGAATGCTCATTCTGTGGGAAATCCTTTAGAGTGCATGCACAACTTACTCGACATCAGAAAATCCATACTGATGAGAAATCTTTCAAATGTCTGGAATGTGGCAAAGACTTCAGATTTCATTCACAACTTACTGAACATCAGAGAATTCATACTGGTGAGAAGCCCTACAAATGTATGCACTGTGAGAAGGTTTTTAGAATTAGTTCACAGCTCATTGAACATCAGAGAATTCATACTGGTGAGAAACCTTATGCATGCAAGGAATGTGGGAAGGCTTTTGGAGTTTGTAGAGAACTTGCTCGTCATCAGAGAATTCATACCGGTAAGAAACCTTATGAATGCAAAGCATGTGGAAAGGTCTTTAGAAATAGTTCATCCCTGACTAGACATCAGAGGATTCATACTGGTGAAAAACCCTATAAATGTAATGAATGTGAGAAAGCATTTGGAGTCGGTAGTGAACTTACTCGACATCAGAGAATTCACAGTGGTCAAAAACCTTATCAATGTAAGGAGTGTGGAAAGTTCTTTAGACTTACGTCAGCCCTTATTCAACATCAAAGAATTCATAGTGGTGAGAAACCTTATCAATGTAAGGTATGTGGGAAGGCCTTTAGACATAGTTCAGCCCTTACAGAACATCAGAGAATTCATACTGGAGAGAAACCCTATGAATGCAAGGCGTGTGGGAAGGCCTTTAGACATAGTTCATCCTTTACCAAACATCAGCGCATTCATACTGCTGATAAACCCTATGAATGTAAGGAATGTGGGAATTCGTTTAGTGTGGTTGGACATCTTACTTGCCATCCGAAAATTTATACTGGTGAGAAATCGTTTGACTGAAATGAATGTATAAAGTGTTTTTTTATTTCTGATTTTCACAGGAAAAAACTATGGATAGATTTAATAGGTAATCAAGGCAATTCAATATCTCCCTCTTTTAGAGTCTATTCTAGACTTCATGGCCATTCTGTATGTGGAAGTATAATTGCTTAGTCATAGCTGATACATACTTACAGCTTTGTTAGATATTGCCAAATATTTTTTTTATATTAAAAAGTTTTTTCATGAGTTTCTCATCCAGGCGTTTTGTTTACAGTACCTTTTGGTGTTTATATTTTTGCTCTTTTGACTGTTTAGTTTTTTAATTGTAGTATTACTTCAATATCTTTTTTAGATTGTAATTATTTGCTTGTGACATCTATACCTATTTATTTTCCTCCAGAAAGTCAGAACTCCCAGTTAGATACAACATATTTTTACACTCTTATGGCTCTTCACTTTGTGTAATGTGCTTTTTTTTTTAATGATAAAAATGTGATCTTTCCATTTTCATCAAATGGTTGCCCTCTCTTTAAATTTCTACTTTATTTTGATATAACATATTCCTCTTAAAAAAAAACCACACATACGGCCAGGCACGGTGGCTCACGCCTGTAAGGCAGGTGGATCATGAGGTCAAAATTGAGACTTCCTGGCCAACATGGTGAAACCATGTCTCTACTAAAAGTAAAAAAAATAGCTAGGCATGGTGGCACATGCCCGTAATCCCAGCTACTTGGGAGACTGAGGCAGAAGAATCACTTGAACCCAGGTGAGATCACACCACTGCACTCCAGCCTGGCAACAGAGCGAGACTCTGTCTCAGAAAAAAACAAAAATATATAATATTATAATAATAATATATATATATGAACTGGTTGTAGTCCACTATAACACACACATGCACATAATATGTGTATGTATATAGTGTGTGTGTGTCGTATGCTATATATAGTGTATGTGTGTGTGTTATATTGAAATATAACCAGTCCCTTTAAGGAGTCTTTTTACTTGCAGGCTGTACCAACCAAGATCCAAATGAAGAGAACTTTTTTAGATATTTGATAAAATTACTCACCCAATCAGTCTCTTAAAATTTATCATTCTAGGGCCGGGCGTACTGGCTCACTCCTGTAATCCCAGCACTTCAGGAGGCCGAGACAGGTGGATCACCTGAGGTTGGGAGTTTGAGACCAGCCTGGCCAACATGGTGAAACCCATCTCAAAAAAAAAAAAAAAAGAAGAAAATTTATCATTCTATTAAATTATCACTCTTAAATATGTCAAACACCTTTAAAAGGGGAGAAAAAATGACCACTGAACTTACATTAAGAGGATTTACAACTATATATTAACATGGCTTCAATTGTGTTTTAATCTATTATCATTATTTTTCTTTTTATTTCCTCTGAGTTGCCTTACTAGGTTTGGACATTTCAACAATCAGCAGACCTTCTTTGGTTTAATCTCATTTAACTACAAAATCATCTCTCTCTTAGGGCAGCTGACTTGGTTATGCAGTCAATGAGATCATGAGCCATTGGTTATTAGATTTTCATAAGAAAATTTAACTATTTTGTACAGATGAATTTATGTCACCATCATTCATTACATTTTAATTTTTGAACTGGTGTCTTACCCAGAATTTATGTACTCTATAAAGGTCTGAATGATTACCAGTACTAAGTCATTTTCTCATCTGATATATTGAGCTATGTTTTACATAAGTATTGCTTATTCAAGTAGTTTTAAAAGATATGTAATTGGTTGTTATTTCATGTCCTACACAGTAAGAATAAGAGTATGTTAACCCTTTTGTTAGGATATTTGGTATTTCATATCTTTGAAACAGAGTACTAGCTCTATTTCTTTTCTTTTTTTTCTTTTTGAGACAGTTTTTCTTTTTGAGACAGGCTGGAGTGCAATGGCACGATCTTGGCTAATTACAACCTTCACCTTCTAGGTTCACATGATTCTCCTGCCTAAGCCTCCCAAGTAGCTGGGTTTACAGGAGCCTGCCACCACGCCTGGCTAATTTGTATTTTTAGTAGAGATGAAGTTTCTTCATGTTGGTCAGGCTCATCTAAAACTCCCAACCTCAGATGATTTGCCCACATCAGCCTCCCAAAGTGCTGGGATTACAGCAGCGAGCCACTGTGCCTGGCCACTAGCTTTATTTCTAACCAAACTCTATTTATGTGACAACACAGCTAATTTACTCTTGGATCCCATTCTACCTTTTTATCTTGAGTTACCATCAGTGCTAATGTTCCTCTCTTGGGTGTAGTTCCCCAGGAGAATTTATCCTATATTTCTTTGTGTGTGTTTTTTTCTTTCCACCTTAAATTAAAACTACTAAATATCTAAGCCTTGTATATAGACATTAAAATTAAAAACAACGAGAAAAACAAAATATCCTTGTATCTTGGCTTTTACTTTTTGAAGTTGTTAATAAATGATAAATTAATGAATAAAATGTATCTTTATTATGGTTTCCTTATTTGCAATTACAGTTATATTTTTTATCATATTAACATTTTTCATTTAACTTTGCTATGAAGTCATGGCATTTCACACTTACTCCAAACCATAATATAATTATTGTTGGTGGTATTAACTGTTTGGTTTTTACTACTGTTTCATACTCAAAAATATAAAACTTCACTATTCTTTCCATTTTTATTTGCCCCTATATTCTTTCTGACTTCTCCCTGTTGGATTTCTTGGATTATATGAGACAATACCATAGAGCTATTTAGCTGCAAACCTGCACCATTCTCCCCCCAGAAAAGGAAGAATGATTCTGATGACACTTCAGAGATCATCAGGCCTGTCTCCTTGGTTTCACAGTGTGGGGCCACTGCTTTGGTTTCAAGAGGCAAAGACAGCCCCTGTCCAGAGCTTGAAAAGTAGGCCACCCAGAACCTTGGGGGCATGACCTTCCTAGCATAGTTGTAGGGGAAGGACTCCTAGCAAAATCATAGAGGTTGTACCCTTACCCGGGTGAATCCTTGAGGTGGGACTGCAAGCCCTTGAACCTGGAAGATGGACATTGAGTCAAGAAGGCTTATTCTTTAGCTTTAAGATCTAATGGATTTAACCTTGTTAGATTTTAGACTTGCTTTGGAATCTTCCTTCTTTTCTATTTCTCCCTTTTTGAATAAGAATGTTTATCCTCTGTCTCACCACTGTACTTTTGAAACACACAACTTGTCTGATTTCACTTGTTTATAGCTAGAGATGCATTTTCCTCAGGATGAACTATGCCTCTAGGCTCATCCATGTCTTTCTTATGTTTTGGTTTGTTTTTGGAGACATGATGTGACTCTGTCATCCAGACTAGAGTGCAGTGGCATGATCATGGCTCACTGCAGCCTCACCTTTCTGGGCTCAAATGATTCTCCCACCTCAGCCTCCCAAGTGGGACTACAAGTGCATGCCACCATGCTCAGCTAATTTTCTTTTCTTCTTCTTTTTTTTTTTTTTTTTTTTTTTTCATATTTTTGTTTTGTGGAGTCAGGATTCACTGCATTGTCCAGGCTGGTCTTGAACTCCTGGGCTCTAGCAGTCCATCTACCTTGACCTCCCCAAATCCTAGGACTGCAGGCATGAGTCAACACACTGGCCTTGTATAGATGACACATGACATTTTGGACTTATAGAATTTAGCACTGATGATTTCAACATCAACTCTAAAATCTATGAATCAAGACTTCAGGGGATGAAATGAATGTATATTTTAAAAATGTGCTTACATAAAATACATTCAGAATGGATAATCTAAATGTGAAGTGTAAAACTAGAAGATGGCATAGAAGAAAATCTAGGCTAGGTGACTGCGATTGGCAAATAATTTGACTCCACACCAAAAGCATGATTCATGAAATAAAAATCTGCGTTAGATGTCATTAAAAGAAAAACCGTTCATGGTGTCAAAGATAGTGTTAAGACAATGAAAACTCACAGACTGGGAGAAATTATTTGCAAACATATCTGATAAACTTAAAAAAATATACAAAGAGGCTGGGTGCGGTAACTCATGCCTGTAATCCCAGAACTTTGGGAGGCCAAGGTGGGTGAATCACAAGGTCAGTAGTTAGAGACCTGGCCAACATAGTGAAACCCCGTCTCTACTAAAAATACAAAAATTAGCCAGGCATGGTGGTGGACGCCTGTAATCCCAGCCACTTGGATTTAGCACCACCTGGGACCAAAAGCTACTTGGGAGGCTGAGGCAGGAGAATCACTTGAACCCGGGAGGTGGAGGTTGTGTTGAGCCGAGATCGCATCATTACACTCCAGCCTGCGCAACAGTGTGAAGTTCTGTCTCAAAAATATATATATGTGTGTGTATGTATATAGATTTTTGATATATATATAAATCTACATATAGGTATATCTATATATATAGATTATATATAATCTGTATATATACACACATATAGATTATATACACATATACACACATCTGTATATACACACACACACACATATATACATACACAAAGAACACAAAAAAACTGAATAATAGAAAACAATAACCCAATTTTTAAATGTAAAAAGGATCTGAACACCTCATGAATGAAAATATGCAAACAGCAAATAAGGTTATGCAAAGATCCTCAACATCACATGGCATTAGGGAATTGCAAATTAATATAAGAATACATCAATACATAGCTATTAAAATATCTGAAATCCAAAATGCTGACTATACCAAATGCTGGTGAGAATGTTAATCAACAGGAACTCGATCATTCATTGCTGGTGGAAATGCAAGAGTATAAACACTTTGGAAGACAGTTTGGCATTATTATTTTCTTTCTTTCTTTTTAAATTTTCTTTACTTTTTGTGACAGGTTCTTACTCTGTCACCCAGGCTGGAGTGTGGTGGCACGATCACTCTCACTGCAGCTTCAACCTCCTGATTTCAGGTGATCCTCTGGCCTGTTTTGAGTAGCTGAGACCAAAGGCGCACAGCACTGTTCATGGCTAACGTATTTTATTATTTGTAAAGATAGGGTCTTGTGATGTTGCCCAGTCTTGTCTCAAATTCCAGGGGCCAAGCAATCCTCCTGCCTCAGCCTCCCAAAGTGTTGGGATTACAGGCATGAGCCACCATAACAGCCAGTTAAGCACTGCCTAACAAAGCTAAAAATAATCTTACAGTATCATCCAGCATTCTTTCTTCCAGGAATTTGTCCAAATGAGTAGAAAACTTAGGTCCACACAAAAGCCACACTTGAACGTTTACAACTGAATGTTGGCAATTTCCATAATAGCCAAAATTTGGAATCAACAAAGATGTCCTTAAAATTGAATAAAAAAATTTTTTTAAATATCAATTATTGTTAATTAATAATTTTTTAATTGATAATTTAAAAATCAAAAAATTAATAAGTTTAAATTAATTAAAAATCAATTATTGTTCACTGATAAAAATAAATGAGTTATTGAGAGGACTCTGGAAATATGGTGGAGTACAGGGTACCAGGAAACTATTCCTGGTACAACAATTGTACTGGCTGAATCTGTTACAACAATTTGGAATTCTGCAGTCTGTTGAAAGCTTGTAACTTCCAAGGGAAGGTTTGGATAGTAAGTTGTAGTTAATTTCAGCTCTCACCACAGTACCAATCATCCATCCGCCACTCCCCAGTCTGTGGCAGGGAGCTGAGCACATATTCCTGGACCAATCTGCATGCAGCTTACAGAGGGCAAGAAGAAAAAGGAACCTATCCACTGACTATCTGTATTCTGATTGCTAATTGTGTTTTTGTTTAACAATGAAAGTGAGCAAAATTGCTGCTGCTTATCATCAAGTTGCAAACAAAGCAGTGGGCAGCCATAGTAATTGTGCCTCTCCCCACTGTTATGCCCTATCCTTAATATGTGACTTCCAGAGTATTTAAAGAGCCACCACCTTTTTTCTCCTTTCGTTTTTCTTTTCCCCTTTTTGGGAGCCAGAGTATAAAACTAGGACATTCAAAAACAATTGCATATAAAGATAATGTAACAGAGAGAGAGACTGCATATTCTCAAGAAAAAGGGCAGAAAACGGGCTCAGGAGACTGAGTTTATACCTCAGGCTGATCCTTGGCACAGAGACAGGCCTATGGTAACAAATAAATAAAAAAACAACAAAAACTAAACCTTGAGGAGGGGGAGAATTTGACATCCAGAATTGTGACCTTATTACATTCAACTGTCCAGTTTTCAGTAAAAAATGAGCAGACAAAAAACAGATAAATATGGCCTATTTAAGGGAAAAAATAAACGAAACTGCCCTTGAAAAAGACCTGACCTGCTAGAGTGATGTAATAGAGAAAGACTGTAAAACAACTGTCTGAAATATGCTCAAAGAACTAATGGAGAATGTTGACAAAGTCAAGAAAATGATATATGACAAAACGGAACTATCAGTAAACAGAAACAAAATATAAGTTCTGGAGCTGAAAAGTACAATAACTGAAATAAAAAATTCACTAGCAGGACTCAAATGCTGCAGAAGCAGCAGCCAACTTAAAGACAGGACAATGGAAAATTTCAAGGCTAAGAAACAAAGATAAGACTAAAGAAAAGGGAACAGAGCCTAAGTTACCTGTGGGACATCATCCAGTGGACCAACACATGCATCGTGGGAGTCTCAAAATGAGAAGAGAGAGAAAGGGACCGAGAATATTTGAAGAAACAACATCTATAAACTTTTCAAATTTTATGGAAGACATAAATATAAAAATCCAAGACACTTTCATGAACTCAAAGAAAGATGAATTCAAAGAAATCCATGCTAAGACACATTTTAATCAAACTTTCAATGTCAAAAATGAAGAATCCTGCACCCATTCCTAATTAGCCAAATTTCAATATCATTGTGTCTCAGTGAACGGAGAAGCCCCAAGTCAGGGAGAAAGATAGGGGAACAACAGGTTGGTGAAGCAGTGAGAACACACATAATATTTATCAAATAAGTTCACCATCTTAAAACGGCATGTTAATGGCACCCCAAAACAATTATAATAACAACATCAAAGATCACTTCTAATATTCTTTTTCATAATTTTGACAAATTCCACTTCAAAAATAAGTCAGAAATTAGGCTTATATTTGATCCAACTAATTGTAAATAAGGTTTTGATCTATGTATTAGGTATTGTGAACAGTGCCGGGGAAATGGCAGTAGTACCAATTATTTTACCTCATACGTGATTCTAAATTAAGAATGTATACAAGAATTTATACTATATTGGTTTTCTGGGAAAACTACTATCAATAATAAATGATTTAGTGCTAAATAGAATGATTCCCAGTAAGCATTTCTGCACTCAACAATAATGCAAATAAAAAGCCATGTAAACTAACAAATAAAAACTTCCTCTTTTAAGCAATCAAAAATGCTTTGTCTTACCTTGACACCGTATTTGGAATAGTTCATTTCTGTTAGTGTTGCTGGTTGTAATTTGTCAATATCTCCAAAGGCTACTCCAGGAACATATAGGGCATAGACAATATGAACCCATCTAAGGAGAGAAGATATGATTTTTCTATCAAATCTTTTAAAGTTCCCACATAAATACAAACATATAAAACACATGCCATCTCAAAATACTACTGAGAGAATTCTGTGATCAAATGTTAAAATCTCCCAATCTCAGTCACATCATTAAAAAAGATGAAACACCTACAGAATAATACTTAGTTACAAAAAAGGGACTGGAATTACTTTTCCAGCAGCTTAGCCAAAACTGAGAGCTAACAACTATAATTGCCTTTCACTTACAATTCACTCCCTGCACTTTGCACTTATCTACTATTCTTAAATATTTGTATAAAACTACTATTCTAATAAAACAAAACATCATTTTCATATGCAAGGAAACGTAGTCACATTCATTATTTTAAGCCCTTTGAGAATTAAGGATCCCAATTTAATGACTGTGAAGTTACTCTGCTGTAATTAGGTAAAATTTCTCTTTCTTGTTATTCTTTACCAAAAAGCTACTGGGGTAATCTTTAGGGACTTTTTTTTTTTTTTTTTTTTTTTTTTTGAGAAAGAGTCTCGCTCTGCCGCCAGGTGCCAGGCTGGAGTACAGTAGCACAATCTCCTCTCACTTCAACCTCCTCCTCCCAGGTTCAAGCAATTCTCCTGCCTCAGCCTCCTGAGTAGCTGGGACTACAGGCGTGCGCCACCAAGCCCAACTAATTTTTGTATTTTTCAGTAGAGACAGGGTTTCACCATGTTGGCCAGGATGGTCTTGATCTCTTGACCTCGTGATCTGCCCACCTTGGCCTCCCAAAGTGCTGGGATTACAGGCATGAGCCACCGCGCCCGGCCAGGGACATATTTTACAACAATTTTTGTATGTAGCTTAACTTTCTTTCATATGTATGAGATGATTAATTTAAGCATTTGTTGTGGTGGGAAGGTATGGAGGCAATCTGTATGACCATTCCCTGTAAGAGTACTCAGGTAACATGCAATCAGTGCCCTGACATAAATGTTTACATAGTAACAGATAATTGTAAAAACACTGTGATTAGTAAAAAACAGGAGATATGTTATTTTAAAATACACGTATGTAAAATATATTCTTTGTAAGAATGTATTCAAGCATAAAGATAAAATTAATCTCTTTTTTTTTTTTTTTTTTTTTTTGAGATAGAGTCTCACTCTGTCATCTAGGCTGGAGTGCAATGCCACGGTCTCAGCTCAGTGCAACCTCCTTCTTCCAGGTTCAAGTGATGCTCCTGCCTCAGCCTCCTGAGTAGCTGGGATTACAGGCGTGCACCACCATGCATGGCTAATTTTGTATTTTTAGTAGAGCTGGGGTTTCGCCACATTGGACAGGCTGGTCTCAAACTCCTGAACTCAGGTGATCTGCCCACCTCAGCCTCCCAAAGTGCTCAGATTACAGGCGTGAGCCACCACGTCCAGCAAATTAATCATTTTGAATGAGTATCTACAGTGGAAGGAGAATGGAAGTAGAGTATGCTGTTGGAAACAGACCAACAGAGTCCTTGTAAAGATTAATAACAAATGAGTCTGATTAACTCAAGTTCTGGTTCAGAGGGTGATTAAAAATATATACATAAACATTTATCATCCAGACATACTTCCTATGGAATTATGCATTCAATGTCAATGTTAATACCTCTTTTCAGAATTTTTTGCCTCTAAATTTTTTCCTTGTTTACCAAGCATCTCTTTAAAAAAAACAACATAAATTAGGCCAGGTGTGGTGGCTCACGCCTATAATCCCAGCACTTTGGGAAGCTGAGGCGGGCAGATCATGAGGTCAGGAGATTGAGACCATCCTGGCTAACACAGTGAAATCTCATCTCTACTAAAAATACAAAAAAATTAGCCAGGGGTGGTGGTACGTGTCCGCAGTCCCAGCTATTCAAAAGGCTGAGGTAGGAGAATAGCTTGAACTTGGGGGGCAGAGTTTGAAGTGAGCCAAGATGGTGCCACTGCCCTCCAGCCTGGGCAACAGAATGAGACTCTGTCCCCCCGCCCCCCCCCAAAAAAAAAGAAGCTAAATAGTAATGGTGATATTATTCTTGTCTCTTTCCTTATTTAATGGAAATGCTTCTACTATTTCCCAATTAAGAACTTGCTTGGCATTTAAGAATCAAAATCTGACTAGGCACAGTGACTCATGCCTGTAATCCCAGTACTTTGGGAGGCTGAGGCAGGTGTATCACTTGAGGTCAGGAGTTTGAGACCAGCCTGGCCAGTATGACAAAATTCAGTCTCTACTAAATGTACAAAAGTAGCCGGGTGTGGTGGAGAGCACCTGTAGTCCCAGCTACTTAGGAGGCTGAGGCAGGAGGATCGTTTGAACTTGGGAAGCAGAGGTTGCTGTGAGCCGAGATGGTGCCACTGCACTTTAGCCTTGGCAACAGACTGAGACTCCACATCAAAAAAAAAAAAAAGAATCAAAATATTGTAATTTACTTTCTTCTGCACTTTACTATCGTCACCAAATTCCTAAAGTTACTCCCATTCAGTTAGAGTAGGTAATAATCCCCACTGAAGAGAGAGGGAATTTCAGTGTGGGACTAGTACAGAGGAGCAAAAAAGTTCGAGAAGGGAAGTTAGAGGCTCTCACCATAGACTTGGGGCCCAGTGCACTAGGAATAACAACTGTTCAAGTCTAAAGAAATTCAGATGGAGAGGCTATAGATTCAATGGAACTGGAGAAATGGATCCTCATCTTGATTTTTGCTTTTCAGACTCCAGAAAATACCCAGATGATTTAATTCTACTCAGACCAGTAAGTCTTTATCTTCAGAAAATATTACCATTAATCTATTACCTACCACTATACCCTCCAATTTTTTTTTTTTTAAAGATGGGGTTTCACCATGAGGGCCAGGCTGCTCTTGAGCTCTTTGGCCTCATGTGATCCACCCACCTCGGCCTCCCAAAGTGCTAGGATTATAGGCGTGAGCCACCGCGCCCAGCATACCCTCCAATTTTTATGTATGCGTCTTAACATGAAAGGATAATTCATTTGATAATCATCAGAAGGACTCAAACTGAAGACTGCATAAGTTATTTTATCCATCTTCTTTGGAAATAAACTATAGGTATCTGCCATGTCAACAGTCCTCTTCTGGGGAAAGTGGCCCTGTCAGGTACAATCTACATGTTTATTTGGCTTTGCCTGTGCATCAACTCTAACTAACTGAATTACTCAACTCAGAAACCTGTGTCATTTTTCATTCTTTCTTCTCTTATTACATATAACCCTTCAGCAAGTTCTGACATTTTCCCTCTAATTATATCTAAAAACCTTCTATTTCTCTCCATCTCAACTACAAACAACTCCTCTAGGCCATCATTCTCTTTCCGTTGGGTACTACAATTGCCTTTTATTTTTTAATCTCTTCTTTCCTTGGGTACTACAATTGCCTTTTTTTAAACTCTTTTTTAAACTCTTTTTTTTTAATCTCCCTACTTCCAATCTTATCTGCTGCTTTGTGTTTAAAGTAGCCAAAAGAATAAGGCTTACTAAAAATGTAGTTGAACTTTTCTTAAAGTTTAATTAAAATAATTGTTTAAATGTGAGAAAAACTGGTTATCAATATTTTATTCTTTAGATATAGAAACTTAATAAAGAATCAAAGAAAACAAACAGTAGCAGTGAATATCTTTCAGCCCATGTCAAAAGTCCTGAGGATGATGAAGAACTCATACCCAGTTTCAAGAACATCGGCTTATAATACCTCTTCCCTACCCAGAGGTAGAGTTAACACAAAGTAATCTCAGAGATGAATAGAAACCTAAGGCTATCTGGGCATGTTTCCTCAGTGCAACCAAAAAGAAACTAAGTAGCACTGCTATCATTTATTAACTACTTACTATTCTTTCATTAATCAAATATTTACTGAGAGCCAACTATGTGCTAGCCTTTGTAAATGCTGAAGATGGAACAACTAAACAAAAAGACAAAAAGTTCCTTCTTTCACAAACTTGAGTCTAGTTACAGTGAAGAAAATTAAAGTGCAACTAGACATTTCATGCACGGATAGGTAGAATATACATATTTTCTAACCAAAGTGCTTTCACCTAACAAATGCCATTTAAAGTCCTCTATTTTCATTTACTATGACATTGTAAATGCTCACCCCCCTCCTTCTATTATAAATGCATGGTTATGGCTGGGCATGGAGGCTCATGCCTGTAATCCCAGCACTTTGGGAGGCCAAGGTGGGCAGATCACCAGAGGTCAGGAGTTTGAGACCAGCCTGGCAAACATGGTAAAACCTAGTCTTTACTAAAAATACAAAAAGTAGCTGGGAGTGGTGCTGCATACCTGTAGTCTCCACTACTCGGGAGGCTGAGGCAGAAGAATCGCTTGAACCCAGGAAGCAGAGGTTGCAGTGAGCTGAGATGGCACAACTGCACTCCAGACTGGGCAACAGAGCAAGACTCCATCTCAAAAAACAAAACAAAAATGCCTGGGGCTGGGCGCAGTGGCTCACGCCTATATTTCCAGCACTTTTGGAGGCTGAGGCAGGCGGATCACAAGGTCAGGAGTTCAAGACCAGCCTGACCAATGTGGTGAAACCTCATCTCTACTAAAAACACAAAAGTTCCCTGGGCATGGTGATGCGCTCCTGTAGTCCCAGCTACTCAGGAGGCCGAGGAAGGAAAATCCCTTGAACCTGGGAGGCAGAGGTTGTAGTAAGCTGAGATCACACCACTGCATTCCGGACTTGAGCGAGACACTGTCTCAAAAGAAAAAAAAAATGCATGGTTATGAGATAGCTGATCCACATGTAGCACAATACCACATTACAGACAGAAAGTGGGAAAAGAATGCATGCCCACTGAACCTGCCCCACCCCATCCCCACACTTTTAAAGAACGGCCTGAGCAATCGAGAGTGGTGGCTCATGCCTGTAACCCCCATCACTTTGGGAGGCTGAGGTGGGTGGATCACCTGAGGTCAGGAGTTGGAGACCAGTCTGGCCAACATGGTGAAACCCTGTCTCTACTAAAAATACAAAATCAGCCAGCTGTGGTGGCGGGTGTCTGTAATCCCAGCTACTCAGGAGGCTGAGGCAGGAGAACTGCTTGAACCCAGGAGGTGGAGGTTGCAGTGAGACGAGATCGCGCCACTGCACTCCAACCTGGACAACAGTGAAACTCCATCTCAAACAAACAAACAAACAAACAAATACACAAGAGAGAACTGTCTGAGAAGCCCAATCTAATAACTTTTACTTACATCAACAGGGGAAGCTAAAATATGTAGAGTTTGTTTGTTGTTGTTTTGTTTTTTCTTTAAGCAGAGCAAACAAACAATATTAGGACTTTTATAGCAATAAAGAAGGGAATTGATATTGAGTTGGCCATATATGTGGCAAAACAACAGCATCTACAATTTAATATATTCTGAAATATCTTTCAATTATGTAGGGAGTTAAAATATCACTTAAATGAAAACATTAGATACATGTCAATATGTGCATATATAAGTGTATATATTTGTATGTATATTCATATATATCTATATATGTATACAGGAGTATATAGGAAAAACCAAATTATGCATACACGATGAACTGAACCATTTACTATATTAATAACAGAAAATTAGGAAGATATTTCCAAAGAGAAACAGAAGATTCCAAGTTACTAGATAAATCCTTTTAGACATTTGTTAAGGAAAAAAAAAATCATGTCTTAGAAAAATAGAGAAAACTTCAAGGCACCTTAAACATGGCTTTTAGATATCACAACAATTATTTCCTCTCCTCTTGGGAACCTCTCTTGGAGGACAGAAATGGGAAAGGAGACAATACACCTCCCCTTGGACCCAAATGACAAGCCAGAGTTTACTCTGCGTTCCCCTCCCACGCCATGGGAGGGCTATCAGAGGAAACTGGGGCTACCAACTCAAACTCAGTGTCATAGAAAACTGTCTTTTGCTTCCACGGGACTGAGCTATTTTCTGCTCTCACATATGACTATGTGTGACATTTGGTTAGACACACAAACACAGTCTCAACTCCACGCGCACACACACTGCTTCACTCACACACCCACCGCTGGACACAAAGTCAAAAGCACTCACCCTCCATGCTCCCACACAGGGACACAGAGTCACAACCACACAAGTACAAAGCTCCCTCTATCTTCACACAGACGAACATATGGTCACAGAATCACAATCACACACCCACCGCAGGCACACAGTCACAGTAAACCCACACCCTCACACAGAGTTACACAGTCACACATTAACAGTCCTAACACAGGGACTCACGGGATATCCGCAGAATCCTCCTCACATCCGCACACAGGATGTCATACAAAGTCACAATAATACACACACAATGCCAGGATATACTGTCACAAAAATCACAATTTCACAACCGCCCTTCCTCGGCCCGTGCCGCCTGAAGAGACTTAATACTCAGTCTCAACCCCCGCACCCGGTTCTAGACGCTTCACCTCCAGCATCCTACAGACCCAGTCGTCTCTAAGCCGACCTGCTCAGAGCGTCGTCTCTAAGACGACCTGCTCAGAGCCCAGCAGCTGGGTCGCGTGCACTTCTCCACGGAGCCGCGGGCGTCGCGGGGGAAGGGGCCGAGGGCCCGGCGCCTTCTGGGAAATGTAGTTCGGCGCCCGGCTGGAGCGATGGGAAAGATGGCGATGGGCAAGATGGCGCCCGGCTTGAGCCCAGACAAAGGCATTGTTACCCTCATTCCCGAACCATGCCTGAGAGTCTCCTGGGTTCCTGGCTTAGTATCGCAGCATGGCTCCTACATGAAGTCCACACAGCATGTTTAAGCTGATCTTACATTTGTGGAACACCACTACCCTCTCCCAGGGATAGCGTAAACTAAGACTCGGCCTTCCACTCCTGCCCCCGCCAGGGACACAATCCCCACGAGCTCTGGCAAAGGAAGGAAAATTCGAGCGAAACGCTGACTCAAACCGCTGAACCTTCTGGGAATTGTAGTCCACTCTCAAAAGAGTGGCACGGAGGACAGGCCAACGTCAGGTT
Source organism: Plecturocebus donacophilus (assembly GCA_004027715.1). Lineage (NCBI taxonomy): Eukaryota > Metazoa > Chordata > Mammalia > Primates > Pitheciidae > Plecturocebus > Plecturocebus donacophilus. The sequence continues at coordinate 6,149 of PVKP010031168.1, read as the reverse complement.
CTGAGCCCGGGCCCGACTGAGCCCATGAGACCTCTGGGAGAGCTGCCCGCCGAAGGAGTGCGCAGGCGCGTTCTTTCCGGCTCGCCATGGTGGTCTTTTGTCTGCTGGTGAGTTGAGCTTCGGCTCTCTTAGACTCGGCTTTCTGGACTCTGAAACGGGCCAGGAATGCTGAATGGGAGGATTTGCTGTGCCTGCGACGGGGCTCGGGAGTGTGAAGGGGAGGAATCGTCTCCTGTGATGTGCGGTGATCAGAGCTTGTGTGGCTGGGGCAGGCGTACAGCAGGAAACGGGTGGGTTCGCAGGTGGGGTGACCGAGGGTGTGAGGCGGGGCATGAGGGTTATGGAGTTAGTAAGAAGCTGGTTCCAAGTTTGTCAGGATGGACGGATGGCTTTGTAGGCAGTAACCTGTAAGCCTCACTTTTCTCATTTCTAAAATAATAAGGATGCGTTTTCTGGAAAATAGGAAAGGGAAAAGGCTAAGGAATTGAGCGGATAAGTAATTTTAAACGTGATTTTTATATAAAAGCAGACTCGTTGTGGAGTAGAAATCAAAATCAGCGTTACCTTTCCGTTATTTTTTTAAAGAGGAAAGATTTCCGAAAAACTTGTTACTGGATGCCTGTACACCCAGTAGGCACTGACTTTTCTTAATACTTTGGAGAAACTTTGGTGCAGTTGCTTAGAGAAACCCTAAACTAAGGAATATCTTTAAGAGGTAGTTTCCACTAGTGCAGACAGCACAGAATTGGGAAGCTAATTGTCCTGCCTTTAGCGCAGAGGTCAAGAAACTCCCAAATTCATCAATGAAGGCAGCAATCTGACTTCTAATTTAATCAGATTTTCCCAGCCTTTTGTAAATACAGGGGAAATTTTTTTCTTCTATGTACAAAGATAGAAGTATTCTTTCTTAAAGTATCTTGTCACATTTATGCTTAACATATTTTTCAATAAAATAAAAAAGGAAAGTAACAGGTTTTGAAATATACAAAAAAAGTAAAAGATACAAAGAAGACAGGACTTAGTTTCTGCTTTTTTCTTAACTATTGGTGTTTCTAAGTTTCTGGCCTTGATCATCTTTTCACCTCTAAGTACTCCTATCAGCAACAACATTACACTGCCAAGGCTTCATCTGACACAGATGACTAATAAATGTCTGTTTCTATAGCAGGCTTGTCCTGAGCTCCTGATCCTTATCATCCAGCTGTCCAGTGTGCAGTCCACCTGGAAGTTGCATAGGAACTTCAAGCTATTTATGTTTAAAGTGTCATACTGATAGCTCCTTCTTCCTGTACTCTGCCTCCATCTATTTCCCCTCTGTACCTGTTTCAGCAATTCATAGGACTGTCTAGCCAGGTTCTAAGGCTCTTACATCTTAGAGAAAGCTTCTGAGTAAGTTTGAGCCTTTCATTTGTCATATCCCATTACAAATTGTTAACCAAGCTTTCTCAGTACACATAATAATAAATGTATATGTTTGCCGAATCAGTGAATGAGCATACAGTCATCCCTCTGTATCTGTAGGTTCTGCCTCCACGGATTCAACAAACCATGTATCAGAAATGTTGTTAAGCTTGCGATGGTTATGTCTGTACTGAACATGTACAGACTTTTTTTTTCATGTCATGATTCCCTAAACAATACAGTATAACAACTATTTGCAAGGCATTTACATTGTATTAGGTATTATAAGTAATCTGGAGATCACTTACAGTATATGGGAGGATGTGCATAGGTTATATGTAAATATTCTTCCATATACTTTATTTTTTTGTTATAGAGTCTCACTGTCACCCACGCTGAGTATAGTGGAGCAATCTCTGCTCACCTCAACCTCCACCTCCCAGGTTCAAGCAAGTCTCCTGCCTCAGCCTACCAAATAGCAGGGGTACAGGTGCGTGCCACAATGCCCAGCTAATTTTTGTATTTTTAGTAGAGATGGGGTTTCACCATGTTGTCCAGGCTGGTCTCAAACTCCTGACCTCAGGTGGTCTGCCCACCTCAGCCTCCCAAAGTTAAGGTATTACAGGTGTGAGCCACTGTACCTGGCCTCATATACTTTAAATGAGCATCTTCAGATTTTGATATCTACAGTGATCCTGGAACCAATCCCCTGTGATATCAAGGGAAGACTATTATTATAGGACACTTACTATATTTAACTTCTCCTAGTTAACCTAAGTAAAATATTAGTCCTCTAAATTTTTTTAGAGCTCTGACTTATAGATAACATCAGAATAACTTCCTGTATTTTTTTCGATATTACTCAAGATTGATTACTTCATATTTATGAGAAAAGTGTTGTTATGGGGAAAATGATATTCAAAAATGTGACTTCAATCAGGAGCAAGGTCACAAGTGACACCTGCTCAAATGAACCTGTACAGGTTGTGATTGTGGATAACTCTGGCATCTTAGTCTCTCATAGTTTCTCTCTAAATCCTGAAAATAAGGTCCCATCTGTTTCCCATTTTTGAAATGTGTAGAGCTTTTTTTTTTTTCCTTCTCCGAGACCGAGTCTCCCTCTGTCGCTTAGGCTGGAGTGCAGAAAACTCTGCCTCCTGGTTTCAAATGATTCTCCTGCCTCAGCCTCACGAGTAGCTGGGATTACAGGCGCCCATCACCATGCCTGGCTAATCTTTGTATTTTTAGTAGAGATGGGCTTTCACCACGTTGTCCAGGTTGGTCTCAGACTCCTGACTTTAAGTGATCCACTCGCCTCAGCCTCCCAAAGTGCTGAGATTACAGATGTGAGCTACCATGCCCAGCCATTGGAATGTGTAGAGCTTTTGAATAGCATATTGGGTCTGGCCTGAGATGCTATGTACAAATACTCTTTTTTCCATTTGCTAACATGGAGCTCAAAGCCAAAGAGTCATCATTACTTTGTTCTTTTTCACAGGCCTGCTTCCTTGTACATCCACAGGAGCTGCAAAACCTTTAACAGCTCTAAGGGCTCTGCCTGAATTCCGGGATACTGCTTTGTTCCCCAACCATAACATCCATGTCCAGTGTCATTTTTCCGTTCACAAGTTTAAAGTCGGCACTTAAAATAAGAGCAGCAATGGATGATTGAGAAAGAAATGTAAAGAAGATTCCCTTTATGTGAGTAAGCGAGAACCTGGCAGGTATGAATGGGATAAAGGCTTATTACAGTTATTCAATGAATGAATGGGATAAAGGCTTATTACAGTTATTCAATGAGAGTTTGCAGCCTCTGAGTTTTTTTATTTGTTTTTTTGAGCCTTTGTCTTTTAGAGTGACTATTGCTGGGAATTCTTTAGATACCTAAATGATATTTCCAGACCTTCTTCCTGACCTTCTTGCTACCTGAATCTATACATCCCTTTTATCAGATTCTAGAGGACTGATTGCTCTCTAAACTCTATTCTGGATGCCGGTCACTCTACATCATTTGCAGCCTCAATTTTATCATGTTTTACAGCCTCAATTTCCCTTTTCTTCCTTTCACTAATATTTTCCATTTTTCACTTTTCCCTGTGTGCCTAGACGCATTTCCTTAAGCATTCAGTCCTTCATAGATCTGTTAGCTTTCAAAAACTGGCATGTAAGTTCTTTCTTTAAAATGTAATCATTCTATGTGCAACTATTATGTATCAATAAAAAAATCTTTCAAAAACTAGCAAGTAGATGCTTTTCTTTACAATTTAACTTTCTATCATTCTTTCTCCTTCCATTGTTATATTCCTCAGAATTGAATTTTGCTTTCTTACTCTTATTTTCTGTTGTCCTCCTACCCCCAGCCATCATAGTCCAACACTATGTCACCTCCTGCTTTTTAACAATATTGCAGGCTTGGGAATTAGTGCTGATTTCCTATTAGTTCGTTTCCCTGTTAATTTTAAAAAGAAATAATACTATTATTATCAAAGTTTAATATGTATACTTGATAGAAAATTAAAATAATCGGATATGTCTCTTCATTCCTGGCCCTCATTTCCCTGTTTCCCAGAAATAGCCACTGTTAGCAATGTCTGCTGTATGCTTCTAAATGTTTGTGTTTTGTTGTTGTTGTTTTTTAGACAGAGTCTCGCTGTGTTGCCCAGACTGGAGTGCAGTGGTGCGATCTTGGCTCACTACAACCTCTGCCTCCCAGGTTCAAGCAAGTATCCTGCCACAGCCTCGGGTAACTGGGACTACAGGCATGTGCCACCACGCCTGACTAATTTTTGTATTTTTAGTAGAGATGGGGTTTCACCATGTTGGTCAGATTGGTCTCAACTCCTGACCTCAGATGATCCACCCACCTCAGCCTCCCAGAGTGCTAGTGTTACAGGTGTGAGGCACTGCGCCCGGCCGATTGTTTTTATGAGTATACAAAAAGGCTCTCAGGTACAGCAGTGACATGATTTGGCTGTGAGAAGATTGCTGTGGCTGCTGTGTTGAGAATTGTAAAGAGGTAAAAGCTAAAGTAGTAAGACTGGTAAGGAGGCTGTTAAATAATCCAGAAAGACATGTGGCTTAGACCTTGGTGGTCACAGTGAGGATTGTCCAAAATAGCCAGTAAGTTACAAGGTTGTAAAGAATGTAATCTGACAGAAAGAAAAGTGTTGTTTGAGCAATGAGAAAGAAGAATGAGATTGCTATTTAAAGAGATGAGAAGAATTTGAGAGGAATTCGTTTGGGAGCTGAAGCAAAAGCTTGAATAGGGCAGGGTAAGTTAGATCACTGTTAGACATCCAACTGGAAATGTTGAGTAGTCAGTTGTATATTTGAATTGGTTACTGAGGAGAGAAGTCCAAGCTGGTGATTAATATTTGTTAGGCATCTCAGATTCATATGTAAAGCAATGACACAAGACTAAGAAGTGCACTAATCACAGTAAAGCTAAGTGACTATAATAAACCTCAAAATGTACCAGTTTAAGGAATGTAGGAATGGGTTTCTTGGTCATGTAACACTTATGTGGTGAGTAGTCCAGATTAGCATGCTAACTTTGGTGTTTGTGGTCCCAGAAGGATGTGGATTCCTTCCAGTTTCTCTCTTTATTATCTGGTTGTGGTTGGAGCTGGAAAAACAATGCATTCTGGTTTCAGCCAGATAGAAGACAGAGGAATTGCTCCCCTAGGATAGGAGTTCAGCAAACGTTTTCTATAAAGAGCCAGATAGTAAATGTTTAAGTCTTTATAGGTTATAGGATCTCCATTGCAGCTACTCAGCTCAAGCATTATACTGTGAAAGTAGTCATGGACAAGAAAATAGATAAACATGACCATGTAAAACTCTTAGTTTGCCAACCCTTGTTTTAAGAAGTCACTACACAGAATACAATTAAGAGTTTGCTTACCATTAGAGCATTTTGATTACATTTCGAAAGTACTTTTTGTTTTATTTTTTGAGACAGAGTCTTGCTCTGTTGCCCATGCTGGAGTGCAGTGACATAATCTTGGCTGACTACAACCTATGCCTCCCAATTCAAGCAGTTCTCCTGTCTCAGCCTCCCAGGTAGCTGGAATTTACAGGTGCCTGCCACCATGCTTGGCTAATTTTTCTATTTTTAGTAGAGAGGGCATTTCACCACGTTGGCCAGGCTGGTCTTGAACTCCTGACCTCAAGTGATCTGCCTGCCTCATCTTCCCCAAGTGCTGGGATTACAGACATGTGCCACTACACATGAAAATATTTATTTATTTTATTTTATTTTATTTTTTTCAGAAAAAGAAAAGGAGAAAGAAAGAAACAGCAAAAGAAAGAAAAAGAATGAAAGAGAGAAAGAAAGAGGAAGAGAAAGAGGGAGAGAGAATGGGATTCTTGTTTTATTGCCCAGGCTAGAATGCAGTCTAAAAATGGGTATTAAAAACCTCTTTTATGCCAATAATTGTGCTTAACAATGGAGACAGGAAGGAATAGTGATGAAAATAACAAATAAGCAGCTGACCAATATTTTATTTAAAACTGTGAAATGCTATGCAATTGCTGAGGAGTGATTTACTTCCAATTATGTGGTCACTTTTAAAATAGGTATAATGTGATACTGAGAAAAATGTATGTTTTGTGGATTTGGGGAGGAGAGTTCTGTGAATATTTGTTAAGTCTAGTTGTTCCAGGTCTGAGTTCAAGTCCTGGATATCCTTGTTAATTTTCTATCTCATTGATCTGTGTAATATTGACAGTGTAATGTTAAAGTCTCC
>PVKP010031167.1:0-27205 GCA_004027715.1 Plecturocebus donacophilus | reverse complement strand
CTCTCTGTGATAGGAATCTCCTCTCTGGTCAAAATGGGGCCCCCATTTTTTTCACCGCAGGAATATATATGGCCCCATGGCCATCTCCTATCTGGGCAGCAGCAAAGCCTCCCCAGGCTGTTCTGCCCCATGGAAGAAAAGGCCTGGGGCCCACTCTTTTCCCAATCTCCTTTTCTGGGAGGTGGCCAAGACTTGCTCCCATTAACCTGGGCAGAGGCTGTTTCCCATCTCTTTCTGCATGAGTTACTTCATGGAGCCTCAGAGGAGACGTGGACTCTGCTCTCCTGGGATTACTGCCGTTCCGCCCACTGTTCTGCCGGGAGCTCCCTTCTCTGAATCTGACACGACTTTCTCTTCTGAGACAGACCCAGCAGGAAGGATGCGTTTGTGTTCTGCCCTGCATTCCTGCAGTGTCCCTGAGGTGCTGTGGCTGGAAATGATTTGTGCAGGGCACTCAGCCAGCCTCCCTTTAATCACTCCCATACTCACAGGCAGAGGGAATCCCAGCCCCTCACCCAGGAGAGAAGAAACCTCTCTCACTTTGACAGGGTCTCCCCCCGTGGTGGGATAAGCAGTGATTCTGGTCTTCAGGAAAGATGGTGTCAAAACGCCTCTTTCTCTGAGGTCTAATTACGACATCAATATCTTCAGGAACTCCTCCTCCTTCCCTGGAGCTTCTGCAGGAAGACACTGCCCGGATAATGTTCAAACACGCATTCACCCGTCAGGGCTTCCTGAGCACCACTCTGGCTGAGGAGGAGGACGGGATCAGCTGGGCTGGGAAGAATGGGCAGGGTTTGCTTAGGACATTTTGGGGAGGCAGATTAATTAATTTCTTTAAGCCTCAGTTTCTTCATCTACAGCTCTCCACTCTGACTCTCTAAGTCCCCAGAATGTAGGGACTTTCAAACAAGCAAAGTACCAAGAAAGAGCTTTCATAGTTTATAAGTGTGATGATTGGGTTTTGAGAGGTGCCTCCCTGAGACCCTGAAGACATTGTCATCAGCACATTATCTGTCTGAAGTGAAAAAGAGAAAGAAAAACGGGTAGCAAATATCCGGGGAATTTCTTTCACTGGTTGCTTTTAAATGCTTTAAGATTAAGAGACAGTTTTATCCTCTTTATAAAATTGGAAAGGTATGCCCATCTAAAGGTAAGGAAGTGGCCAGGCATGGTGGCTCACTCCCGTAATTCCAGCACTTTAGGAGGCTGAGGTGGATCACCTAAGGTCAGAAGTTTGAGACCAGCCTGGCCAACATGGCAAAACCCTGTCTCTACTAAAGATACAAAAATTAGACAGGCTTAGTGGCACGTGCCTGCAGTCCCAGCTACTCAGGAGGCTAAGGCAGGAGAATCACTTGAACCCAGGAGGCAGAGGTTGTGGTGAGCCGAGATAGCGCCACTGCACTCCAGCCTGGATAACAGAATGAGGCTGTCTCAAAAATAAAAAATGAAAAAAAAATAAAGCTAAGGGAGTGACTGATTACCTCTTGGTTCACACGTGAGTGTGTGGGCATGGGCGATGGTGGTGGTGATCAGTCTGTGGAACGTGTGTGTAGATGTAAGTGTAGGTATAGATCGAGATGCAGATCCATGTCACAGTCAGTGGAACCTAATATTAAAAATTCGTGGAAAGAGCTGTCAGTGCTTACCGCAGCCAGCCAATCTGTGACCAAGACCAACTTCCACTGCTAAAATTATTGTGACCTTAGCAAGTCAGTTTCCCATTCTGAGCCTAAGTGTTCTCATCTATAAATGAGGTAATTGGACTAGATGGTATTACTGTCCCCTCTGGTTGTAAAAATTTGATGTTTCTCTGGCTGGGTGCAGTGGCTCACACCTGTAATCCCAGCACTTTGGGAGGCCGAGGCAGGCAGATCACGGGTCAAGAGATCGAGACCATCCTGGCCAGCATGGTGAAACCCCCATCTCTACTAAAAATACAAAAACTAGCTGGGCGTGGTGGTGCGCATCTGAAATCCCAGCTACTTGGGTGGCTGAGGAAGGAGAATCTCTTGAACCTGGGAGGTAGAGGTTGCAGTGAGCCGAGATCATGCCACTACACTCTAGCCTGGTGACAGACTGAGACTCTGTCTCAAAAAAAAAAAAAAAAATTGCAAGCCATTAAGTGAGCAAACAGTTTTTAGTCCTCTAATTAGGTAAGTGTATTCTGCTTTGTGCAACTCAGTAAGAAAGCCATGAGTCCTAATACTTGGGTTCCCATCTTGACTCCGTGTCTTTCCATCTGATAAGCTTGGATAAGACAGCATGTCTTTGAGTCTCAGTTTCAGGAAAGATTTTATCACTTCTCCAGAGCTCAGGTACTCAGATCTGGTCTCTCATTCCCCAGAGAAAGGCTTTGTGGTGCAAAAACCAAAATGTCTTGGGTCTCATTTTGTCACTTCCAGCTAAGGTGACAGCCAAAATGTCTCGGATCTCATTTTGTCACTTCCAGCTAAGGAGACAGCATTTCTGAGCCTTAGGCACCCTATCACAAATAATAAACGTTAGTGACCCTTAGGCACCCTATCACAAATAATAAACGTTAGTCCATCCTATTTCCTGACTTAAGAGGCACCTCAAAATATAATCCCCTGGGGCTTAACTGGAGAATAAATGCACAGCAGATGGAAGCACCTTGGGGTTTTCTGCATGTAAATTCCCATTACCTTCTTAAGCTGAGTCGTGGTCCCTGACCATGTTCCTCAATTGGATGGCTCAAGCTGGCCAGACTAGTTATGGAACCATTTGGGAGAAGAGAAGACCCATGTCCTTCTGGCAGTTTTCCATGATCTTGAATTCTAGAACCAAAAAGAGCAGCCCAGTGAGTCTCAATTCCTCAGATTGTGTGAAAACCACCTTTCCTGTTAGTTTGCTGGTAACAGAACAGGACACATAACTTCCTTGAACACAGGTGCAGGAAAGAGGAACGTTTTCATGAGGCAACAGGTGGAATAGGTAAGTACGAAGGCTCTGCCTCAAAGCACTGGCTTTGGATTAGGCAAACCCAGATTTGATTCTCAGTGGATTACTTTCTAGCCGTATGAACTTGCATAAGTTACTTAAACCACTCTGAACCTCAGTTTTCCCCTCTCTAAATATCTAATTCCCAGCATGATCATGAAGCTTAGACTTACTATCTACAGAGCAGTAGTCTCCATGCAGGGGCTTGCATGTATCTTCTCCTTCCTTTCACAAAGTATTATTAGAAATGTGACAAGTTGATGACTGTTAGCTTGGTAGCATTATGGACCCGTTGTATCAAGCCTGTACCTAACTCTTCAGGTTCTTTCTATCCCCCAACCTCTTACCTTCTCTGATCTGGTCATAGATCGGAGAACCACCCACCATTCTCAAGTCACACCCTACACTGTGCCATTGTGTGCACAATTTTTTGCCTGGACTGCCCTCCCCAGTCTCCACATACCCAAGTATTTCTCGCTTTTCTTTTCTCTTTTCTTTTGTTTTCTTTTCTTTTTGAGGTAGAGTTTCACTCTGTTGCCCAGGCTGGATCTTAGCTCACTGCAACCTCCACCCACAAGTTCAAGCGATTCTCCTGCCTCAGCCTCCCGAGTAGCTGGGATTACAGCACCCGCCACCATGTCTGGCTAATTTTTGTATTTTTAGTAGAGATGGGGTTTCACCATGTTGGCCAGGCTGGTCTTGATCTCCTGACCTCAGGTGATCACCCACTTCAGCCTCCCAAAGTGCTGGGATTATAGGCGTGAGCCACTGTGCCCGGCCATATTTCTTATTTTTCAAGTCCCAGATCATCTATTTTTTTCTCCCCTTTTCCCTCAATACTGGCAGCAAGGCCCTGTTCAAATGCCATGTTATGTGGGAAGCACTCCCTGACTTCTAACTGGAAGCTTCTGAGTGACCACAGAGCTTTTGCTGTGTCTGTCATCATTTTTCCCTTCTATAATAAAGAAGTAAGAATATCAGCCCCTCTCCCTCCACCAGCTGCCTAGGAAACTCTTTGAGAAGAATCAACACTGCCCATGCATCATCCTGGAAACCCTAAGGAGAAAACCCTGAACAGGCAGAAACCCAGCAAATACTATTGACTGAATAAATGAATGGAGATGAATATATTTGGAGATGATGAGAAAGAGAAACTGGACAGGAAATAGAAGAAAAAGAGACGTAACACTATCTGCATACCTATTGTGTGAGATACGTATCGCAGTTTCTAGTTACAGAGGAAGAAAATGAAACTGGTAGAAGCTAAGTACTGATGTTATATGACCATTAATGGGCACAGCTATATGCTAGGCACTGTTCCCAGAGAGCTGTGCACGTGTCATTTCATTTAGTACTCACCACAACCCATATGAAGCAGTCTTATCCTCATTTTGTAGATAAAGAAACTGAGGCTCAAAGAAATTAAGTACGTAACCCAAGTTTACAAGGTTCATGTAGAGGGGGCTGTCAATTGATACACACCACATCAGACGTGGATAGTTGGTGGGTACTTCATTTTCTTTCTTTTTATTTATTTATTTGTGTTGAGATGGAGTTTTGCTCTTGTTGCCCAGGCTGGAGTGCAATGGCACGATCTCGGCTCACTGTAACCTCCACCTCCCCAGTTCAAGCGATTCTCCTGCCTCAGCCTCCCAAGTAGCTGGGATTACAGGCATGCGCCACCATGCCTGGCTGATTTTTATATTTTTTAGTAGAGATGGGGTTTCTCCATGTTGGTCAGGTTGGTCTTGAACTCTTGACCTCGGGTGATCTGCCCACCTCGGCCTCCCAAAGTGCTGGGATTACAGGTGTGGGCCACCATACCCAGCCCATTTTCTTTAACTGATCATTTTGTCCTCTAGAATCCCAAACCCCACTGAAGAGCAGGAAACAAAAACTTATCAAGTAAAAGAGATCATGTTTTTTTGTGGGGGAAGGGAGGTAAAAGAATTTCAGTTTTTGTTTTTTCCATTGTCTGTTTCTTTTGAACAGGTGCTGTGTTCAAATAATTTATGGCTCAAACTTGCTTCCAGGCCTCTCTCTCCTCGTCCCCTCCTCCCTACAGTGAGGCTAGTCTTTGTCCTGTCCTCTGGGTTCTCGCCACCTGAAGAGAAGAAGTCTTCCGTGTGCCTGCTCCTAGGGGCCCAGTTCACACCTGCAGTTAAAGTCCCTGCCAGAGAAACTCAGGGTCTGTTCTCCGGGCCCTGGGCTCAGCTGGGGCCCGGTGTTCCCTCAAAATCCAAGCTTTTCCAATTAACCAGTTTTCTTCTTTCTCTTTCACCGACAGACCCTGCCTACTCCAGGGCCGCCCGGGTCCCTACTATGGGTCTCCTACCTGGCTGAATTCACTTCTAATCTTCTCCAGGGTCTACTTCGGGGGCAGAGTCTATTGGTGGAAGAAAAAATAAAGACCCTAGTCTTCATCTTACTAGGGTTCCCATACTTAGCAAATCAAAATATAGAATGCTGAGATCGGCATTCTTTAACAGCCTGAGCAGGAGTCCTTGAACCCTCACTTCAGCACCAGCTCCTACTTCCTCCCTCCCTGCAAGCAGAGTCCACAAGTATCTCCAATGCTGACTTGAGGGTGCTTTCGGAGCAGAAATGCAGACCTTCCTTTAAAAGCACACGTGCATTTGCTACTCTGCTTTGGATCACTTACGGCAGGCTTTAGCGGCCTCTTAATAGGTTTGTTTTGTGGTTGGTTTATTCCTCCGCTGAGGTGAGTGAATTTCACTCCGCTGCATAAAGGAAGAAAGGCAGTTTGTAAGCCAAGTGGAGAAGCAAATGTCAGATCAGCCTGAAGGAAGCTGAAGCTTCCCACAAGCCTCCAAGACCCTCTTGAACAACTTATTCTGCTGGTTTTAGCGCAAGAGTGTTTTTCTTTTTTTCCCCCTCAGCCAGACAGCTGGGATCTGTTTTACTCACCTGGAAAGTTGCATAATCTTGACAAGCACAAAGCAATTAAGAGATTCGTAGCTGCTGCTGCTGCTGCTATACACTGGCAGGTGAAAGAAAGGACGCTGGCCTCTAGGAGTAAAGACTCTGCCTTCACCAGTAAGGAGACAGAGAGCAGAGGCTATTCCATGGATCATTCTGATCAATGGGAACTAGATGTGTCCAAAATATGTTGGGTCATAAATTTCAGGTCGACACAAAAGTAATGCACCTCCTTGATTACCTCAGTTATTTACAATTGACTTGGAGAAATCCAGTCTAAGGATTTAATTTAGCAAACGTGTATTGAGTTCCTGATGGACAAAAGGAAGGCCCTGGCCAGGTCAGAGCTTTGATTACAAAAATAACTAAGACATGGTCTTAAACCTCACACGGTTTCTGGCTGCTGGTTGTGGCAGGGAGGGGAGAAAACGACAATATGAAGTGTCTGCTCCCCTTAAGAGCATTCTCCCTGTCTTAGAGGGGAACATCACACACTGGGATCTGTCAGGGGCAGGGGGCAAGGGGAAGGATAGCATTAGAAGAAATACCTAATGTAGATGACGGACTGATGGGTGCAGCAAACCACCGTGGCACATGTATACCTATGTAACAAACCTGCGTGTTCTGTACATGTACCCCAGAACTTACTGTAATTAAAAAAAAAAAAAGAAAGAAAATTCTCCCTGTCTTAAGCCTTTTCCCTACCCTATTGCTTCAAAGCCTGGTTTCCAGGAAGATTGTTTGACACGTGTCACCTCCCAGTCCCCTCCTGCATCTGCTTCCTGCAATCCTCTGACTTAGCTTTAACTACAAAATCTACCTACAGATTTTAGTCTTTCTCTTACTAGGGTTCCCATACTTAGCAAATCAAAATAAGATACATACTGATACTTTAAAAAAATACTCGTTTTGGGGAAGGTGGTGCTGGTTAATGGGTACACAAACTAGAAAGAATGAATAAGACCTACTATTGGATAGCACAACAGGGTGATCATAGTCATAATAACTCTATTGTACATTTTTAAATAACTAAGAGTGTAACTGGATTGTTTGTGACACAAAGGATAAATGCTTGAGGGAATAGATACCCCATTCTTCATGATGTAATCATTTCACATTGCATGCCTGTGTGAAAACATCTCATATACCAGAAAAAGATATACACCTACTATGTATCTACAAAAATTAGAATTAAAAAACACTTGTTAATTAAAAGTATTTTTTAAAGTATTCATTTGTATCTTAATGCAAATTTAATTGGGCATGCTGTATTTTATCTGGCAACACTATGTCTTACCAGGCTTTTCTACCAGCTGTAACCTAATGACTGTTCCTTCCTGCTTAAAATGATTTTCTTCTTTAGCAGATATAACACTGACTGACATGGCTGTCTCCTGATCATCCTCCTTCCCCTTGGACCACCCATTCAGTCTCTTGCACAGCCTTCCCTTCCCTCCATGACCGTTAAATGTTGAGCTCCATTAGAGCTCCAGCCTCTGTTCTCCCTCCCTCAGTCTTCCCAGGACATCTTCAACACCTCATCTTCAATTGCCTCAGCCAAGGTGGCATCCAACTGATGCGTCTTCTTCTAACAGAGAGAATACTTTCTTGTGCTCACTCCAAGCTCTGTGCCTCATGGTCTCCTGGGCAACTCCAAGCAAGATGTACCACAGATTTCCCAAGATCTCAGTTTTACTCATCTGTTCCCTCTCCATTTCCACTCTTCCCAATCCCAGTGAATTTACATCCAACCCGCTACCCACGTCAGAATCCCAGCAGTGGCTCTTGATTTTGCCCTCTTCCTTCACGCACCCCCCACATCTAATTTGTCTCCTTGCAGGTTAGATTCTGTCTTCTAAAAATTTTTCATCTGTCGCTGTTTGTTCTCCGCCACTGCCCTGTTACAGACCATCATTGTCTCACACCTAGACCACGTGGCAGTCTCCTAACCGGCCTCTCTGCCTCCATCACTCCTCTATAGTCTATATTCCACAGTTTCCCCTGTAGCATGTTCCTAACACAAAAGTCATATTACCTCCTTCCCCTATTTCACCAGTTTCTCATCAACCATTGGGTAGATTGACACATGGGACTCTTCACCACTTGGTAAATGCCCACTTCTCCAAGTTTATCTGTGGACACAGGGCAAACCCAGCCATACTGAAAAGAGTCTATCTCTTCCCCAAGCACATGATTTGGTCTCCGAGTCTGATTTTACATGTGTCAGGGCTTTCTGCAGCACACTCCTACCTGCACTGGAAAGCATGGAAAACTGCTTATCCTCCAAGCCTCAAGTCAGGCTTTGCCTCTTCCCAGAAACCTCCCTACATTCTCCAAGAAAACATGGAAGGGGAGTGCACTCCACACTCTATTCCTGTGGCTGCTAGAGTCTAGCACCTTGTACTCACCTCTGCTAGAAAGCTCTCTAGAGGGAAGATCTGTTTGCAAGTCTTGAATTTACTATAATTGATTACACATTACCAGACCCTGAGCTCCTGGAACACAGAGACCATATGTTTTGTTTGGCTTTGTTTTGTTCATATTTAGAATTTTTAAAATATCTGTAAGAATATAGAAATGAATATAACCAACACCTGTGTTTCAAGTGTCCAGAATTGACCACTATTACTATTTTGTTGTATTTGCTTCCAATCTCACCCCTTTGATATCTTCCCTCAAAAGCAAAATTGTAAGTAAAGTTAGCAGACAAAGGATCCTGGAGTAAGGGTCTAAGAAGAGCTGGGGGGCCATGGCACGGTGACTCACACCTGTAATTTCAGCACTTTCGGAGGCCGAGACGGACGGATCACGAGGTCAGGAAATCGAGGCCATCCTGACAAACATGGTGAAACCCCATCTCTACTAGAAATATAAAAATTAACTGGGCATTGTGGTGCGCACCTGTAATCCCAGCTACTCGGGAGACTGAGGCAGGAGAATTGCTTGAACCAGGGAGTTGGAGGTTGCAGTGAGCTGAGATGGTGCCACTGCACTCCAGCCCGGTGACAGGGTGAGACTCCATCTCAAAAAATTAATTAATTAATTAATTAAAATTTTAAAAAAGATCTGGAGTCAGGTGGAGGATGATCTGGGAGGTGAAGGAAATGAAACAAATGGAATCAGTTAAAGCATTCTGGTAATGGACTTTGAAACAGCAGAAATCCACATATTTTTCTTAAAAATGCCCATTTTCCCATAGACTGATGGCTCACTTGAGCTGTATGTATACTGGTGGCAAACTGAAAACATTCAATGAAAGAAAATCTTATTTATGTGGTTTCAGTTAGCAAAAAAATTTTTAGAAGATAGCATCACTTTAAAACTCTATCAAAACTTATTTTCAGTTTGTTTTGGTGCTTATTACCAAAAAAAATCCCAGTAAAACAAACAAACAAAACCTCTCTCCAACAGCCTGGAAGATTTTGCACCAAAATATTAATTGTGATTACCTTTGGGTGGTACAATTGGTGACCATTTTCTTTTGTTTGCCTGTCCGAATTTTTTTTTTTTTTTTTTTTTGAGACAGAGTCTCACTCTGTCACCAGCCAGGCTGGAGTGCAGTGGTGTGATCTCAGCTCGCTGCAACCTCTGCCTCCCAGGTTCAAGCAATTCTCCTGCCTCAGCCTTCCGAGTAGCTAGGACTACAGGCACACACCACCATGCCCAGCTATTTTTTTTCTTTTTTTGTATTTTTAGTAGAGATGAGCTTTCGCCACATTGGCCAGGATGATCTTGATCTCCTGACCTCCTGATCCACCCGCCTTGGCCTCCCAAAGTGCTAGGATTACGGCTGTGAGCCACCACTCCCGGCCTGCCTGTCTACATTTTTTAAAGTAATGAAGAAGAGGAAAGATGCCTTTAAAAATTTATTCTAAGTAATATTCAGGGAAATGTAAACAGTTGGAGAATGTTTTTCATGATAGACATAGAAGATCTGAAGAGAGGGAGAGTATTAGTTGGCAGCCTGGAATTTGCAGCTTGGACTTTATGAGATTTCTCCCTATCAAGATTATAGATTGGTTGTACCACCCAGAGAGCAAACAGCTGACCTCAAATCACATGTCAATATATTCACAATTAAACAATCACTGAAGAAGCTATAAAGCACACAAAACGCGCAGTAGTTAAAAATAATAAACAAATGAAGCTTCTGTGTTTTCTTGCCTGAGAACAAGGGCCTGTTCTTCTAGTCTTTATAATGAAATAGTGAGACTCTGTGGAAAAAAATACAGCAGTTGGTAAATGTTCTAAACGAAGCATTGCAAGTATGTCCTAAGCTCCAAGTGCTTCTGACTTCACCTGTGATTGGGTAAGAATGCTGGCTGGGGACGAGCAGGTCGCCAGTGGGCAGATCACCAGTGGGCCTGTAGATATTAATTCACTTCAGAAAATGGCCATTAGGAAATTTCATTTTTTTCTTTCTTAAAGTCGAATTCCTGAATTTGGTTTTTAAAACAGGAGAAGTATTTCCTAGTGAGAAATTGATTTATTTAGTTTTTCCACGTTACTGAAACAAGCTTGTGCTTTTTTTTTTTTTTTTTTTTTAAAGGCAACATCCCTGTTTAAAGACAGATTACAGTTGATAAAACAGTTTCGAAAGACTTGCAAAGTTTCCATTTGGGAAGCAGAGCACTTTCTCCATGTGTTTATTCCTGTGCCTTTGGCACAGCAGGCGAGAACAAAAGCCCTGCTCCGTCCTCCTAACTAGCTGCCCACTTTGGTTTCATGGGTTTTGTTTCCCTTGCTACCTGGGGGAAAAGAGTTGTGCAAATGCTTCCTTTTTGGACATCCAAATGGTGGGGATAGTTTCTGGCAACCCCTCCACTAGTCATTCCTGAAATACCTTTTTAGTGCAGGGTCAGGCACCCACATTTCCCTGAGGAAGCTTTCCTTTATAGCTTGCCAGGACACCGCAGGGTGCAACCAAATACTAGAGTATGAAATGGAAGAGGCGGTGGCGGTATTTGTGCTTCATGGGTGAAGAACTGAGGATGGCAGGTCAGCCTGCTGGGCTCTATTCCGACAAATGTCCTTTAGAGAGTAGATCTCTTTGCTGGACCAAACTCTACTAGATACCACGTGGGATTCTGGTGACAGGAGGGGAATAATTGGAGAGGTTTGTTGATTTCAATTAGTCAATTAGGTGACAAATCTTTATTGGGCATCCGCAATGCATTAGGTGCTGATAGATGCAAATAATTTTACAAAGAAGAAAGACCTATGAAAGTATTTCATAATTTACAGTGAGTTTTCATCTGCATTACTTCAAAGAAGATAAAACAGGCATGGTCCTTGCATTCAAAAATTCATAATCTATTAGGTGAGATAAAATATGTAGATAAATCATTACATTACAGAGTAGAATACGATACAGGTCACGAGAAAATGGGCCGGACCCTTACCAGGGAATGAACAGCTATGCTGGAGTCACATGCCAATGCTTGCCCACCTCAGAGTTCAAAAGAGGGAGAGGTCACGTCCAGCTCTGGTTCCAGTTGTGTCTAAGCAAGATGTACATGATGGAATCTGGACATGTGAATAGAGAGAATAGAGTGGTTGTATTTTTGTCACCTTCAAAGTACGTAAAGGGTCACACTCTTGGATTTGGTTTCTGGCTCAATGTCTTCTGGAGGATGTGTACAACAGCCATTTGGTTGCCATTGCAGAACCTGTACTTTTTTTATTGTTGCTGTTAAGACATAGTTTCACTCTGTCGCCCAGGCTGGAGTGCACTGGCGGATCTCAGCTCGCTGCAACCTCCACCTCCGGAGTTCAAGCGATTCTCCTGCCTCAGCCTCCAGAGTATCCGGGCTACAGGCATGCACCACCATGCCCAGCTAATTTTTGTATTTTTAGTAGAGAATGGGTTTCACTATGTTGGCCAGACTGGTTTCGAACTCCTGACCTCATGTGATCTGCCTGCCTCAGCCTCCCAGAGTGCTAGGATTACAGGCATGAGCCACCGTGCCCTGCCTGAATCTGTACTTTAAAATTTTAAATCATTTTTGGAGCCCACAAGCTAATCGAATTGTAGCTGATAATTCAAGTGGAATTAGGCCGGGTACAGTGGCTCATGTCCATAATCTCAGCACTTTGGGAGGCCGAGGCAGGCGGATCACTTCAGATCAGGAGTTTGAGACCATCCTGGACAACATGGCGAAATCCCATGTCTACTAAAAATACAAAAATTAGCCAGGTGTGGTGGCGCATGCCTGTAATCACAGCTATTCAGGAGGCTGAGGCAGGAGAATCACTTGAACCTGGGAGGCGGAGGTTGCAGTGAGCCAAGATCTGCCACTACACTCCAGCCTGGGTGACAGAGTGAGACTCTGTCTCAAAAAATAATAATAATAATAATTCATGTGGAATTAAACCTCTTGACAGTGGTCTAAGTCTCACTTTTGCACCATTTTCTAAAGCACCACAATTAAGGGAATAATTTTTTTCAGTTGTGGGGGATAATTTATAGACCCCAGTGACAGACTATTCGCTTGGTCCTAAAATTTGTAACTCTTCAATACAAGTTCACAAACATTCATCATGGTGCCTAGGGGAGACCTCTCTTGGCTAAGAGATAGCTTTTCAGTAAATATTTTTTGTTTCAACTCTTTATTCTGATAAATATTCTAAAATGGTGTAGAAGGATTTATTGCCTTGGTAATGAGGAGACATTTTTTTTTCTTGGGTAATTTAATATCTTGTGGTGTCTGAAATTTCTTATTCTGAGTGCCAGTTGCCATCGAACAGGACTATAGATAAGGAAGATAAAGGCATTATAAACGAATGTGCACTGACATCGGAAGTTTCCTTGAAAACAAGGAACTTACTAAATTTCCTCTAATATAAGTGTATGTGTGTGTTGTTCTTCCAATAATTTAAGAAGAATTTTAAAAAATAGTAATTCATTAGAGATTCTGATTAGTCTGATATTTTTGCATTTCCGGCTTTGCTTATAATTTACTGTATTCATCTGGTTTTGTGACTCTCATGTCCTGATGTGTCCAGAAAGGTAAAGACCTGTCTTAGAAAGTCTTCCACATTCACACAGCAAGAGAAATTAAGGAATGTGCCAAGTTCTTTAGCTTGATGTATCCTTCTTCTCCCAATTGGTTGAAACAAATAACTAGTATGCCTCTTAGGAACACATACAATAATCTGAATTCTTGGTTTGATTAAATTAAAGGTAGAAATTAATCACATTTATTTCCAGATAAAATCCACTAGTACCACCTGAAATCACAAGCCGCATAGAATGAATTTGGTTTCACTGGTCAGAGCATTTCTAATATGCCTCTGTGATGAGATAGAAATGAAGATGAGAAGCAAACTTAAGTCTACTGGCAAATATAGAAAATGTTTCACGTCCTGAATGAGTGTGTCCATGTTTTTCTGTTTCCATCTGGATCCTTTTCAGTGTGATTACTTATTTTTAGGTTGGCATTTTAGCAGGAAGATGAAATGGCTTCAGGAAATAATGTGAAAGGTTAAGAAGATGAATGAGAAATGTAAGTCGAGAGCTGTCATAAAGGGAAATGTGGCCTCACAGTTTCATGTTCAGTGTATCTCTTAGAAAAACTAGATATCGACTGGGCACGGTGGCTCATGCCTGTAATCTCAGCACTTTGGGAGGCCAAGACAGGCGGATCACAAGGTCAGGAGTTCGAGACCATCCTGGCTAACACACTGAAACCCCGTCTCTACTAAAAATACAAAAAATTAGTTGGGCGTGGTGGCGGGCGCCAGTAGTCCCAGCTACTCAGGAGGATGAGGCTTCGGAATTGCTTGAACCCTGTAGGAGGAGGTTGCAGTGAGCTGAGATCATGCCACTGCACTCCAGCCTGGGCGGTAGAGTAAGACTCCTTCTCAAAAAAAGAAAAAAAGAAAGAAAGAAAAACTGGATAACCGTATTTCTCTTCAATCTGTATCATTGAACCTTGTAAACTTGAGTAGCTACGCCATAGTGTAAAGGATTGTTACAGAAAGTATGGAACTTGAAGACATGTAAGTGTAGGAGAGGCAGTGTAACCAAATAATGAAGTGGAAACCAGGCCCTAAAACAGGACTGAGCTATTTTTTCTAAAGGCCTTTAGAGTCATATGGAAGAAGGAGGTATGAACTAGATAGAACAAGCAACAATTTGGTAATGTTATTCATGTTGAACCCAGGCAACCTACCAAAGCTGAATGACGTAATCTTCAAAATACTGTTGAGGAAAAAAACTCTTACATATTGTATTATGCATATTGCATAAATATTATGCATATTGGGCCAGGTGCAGTGGCTCAAGCCTGTAATCTCAATACTTTGGGAGGCCGAGGAGAGTGAATCACGTGGTTAGGAGTTCGAGACCAGCCTGGCCAACATGGTGAAAATCCATCTCTACTAAAAATATAAACAAATTAGCTGGGCGTGGTGGCAGGCGCCTGTAATCTCAGCTACTCGGGAGGCTGAGGCAGGAGAATCACTTGAACCCAGGAGGCGAAGGTTGCAGTGAGCCAAGATCATGCCACTGCACTCCAGCCTGGGCGGCAGTGTGACACTCCATCTCAAAAAATATATATATTATACGTATTGTATTATGCATATTGCATAAATGCTCATTTTTTTTCTAACAGGTTAAGAAGTCCAAGCTATTTTAGAAAGCTTCATATTCTCAGCGAGGTGCAGTGGCTCACGCCTGTAATCCCAGGACTTTGGGAGGAAAAGTCGGGCAAAGCACAAGGTCAGGAGTTCGAGAACATCCTGGCCAATATGATGAAACCCTGTCTCTACTAAAAATACAAAAATTAGCTGGGCGAGGTGGCAGGCGCCTGTAGTCTCAGCTACTCAGCAGGCTGAGGGCAGGAGAATCACTTGAACCCAGGACTCGGAGGTTGCAGTGAGTCAAGATCTTGCCACTACACTCCAGCCTGGGCGACAGAGCAAGATTCGGTCTCAAAAACAAAACAAAACAAAAAAAGCTTCATATTCTTCTCACTTCTTTATGTAGTGAGTAACTGATGAGGTAGTCAGCCCTGGCTATGCCTTTAGGGCAGCCACCCAGGTGGGCCCATGTGCTACAAGAGGGCACCAGAACAAATCAGAGTGATGACCACCTCTTTTGCTGTTTAGGTGTTCCACGCTTGTCTTTGCTCCATGCCAATCCTGGCCCCTTCTGACTCCTGACTTTAGGTTGCCCTCAGGTTCCACATCCAACTTCTGGACTGGGTTTGGTATTTGCTCACACTTGGCTGAATCAGGGCTGTCAGTCAAGATTTCAGCTCATATTCATCTTTTAAAATCTTTCCATTACAAAGCCAGGTGCAGTGGCTCACCCCTGTAATCCCAGTACTTTGGGAGGCCAAGGTGGGTGGATCACCTGAGATCAGGAGTTCAAGACCAGCCTGGCCAACATGGTGAAACCCCATCTCTACTACAAATACAAAAATTAGCTGGGCATGGTGGTGGGCACCTGTAATCCCAGCTACTTTGGAGGCTGAGGCAGGAGAATCGCTTGAACCTGGGAGGCGGAGGTTGCAGTGAGCTGAGATCACACCACTGCACTTCCAGCCTGGGCAAGAGAGCGACACTCCATGTCAAAAAAAAAAAAAAGATTATATACGGCAGCACAGAGATTTTAAAAAATACTGATGACTTCTCCTTAGAAATAATGCAAGTCAGGAGGCAACAGAAAGGCATTTCTAAATTGCTGAAAGAAAATTTAAAAATGGCCAACCTAGAATCCTAAAGCCAGTGGGAACAACAACAACAAAAATCTCTTAAAAACAAAAGTAAAATAAAGACATTTTCAGATTTTAAAAAGCTGAGAGAAGTAACTGCCAGCAGATTTTTTACTATAATAAACGTTAAAAAGAACTTCTTCAGGCTGAAGGACAATGAACCAGATTGAAACTCAGGCTTACCTAAGGAATGAAGAGTTCTGAAAATAGTAGATGTGTGGGTAAATATAAAATAATTTTTCTGATTTTTAATTTATTTAAATTAAAATAGCCAGTTCTAAGCAAAATTAATAATGATGTATTGTGAATTTTGCAATAAATAGGAATCTAAAATGTACAGCATTAATATGAAGGACCCAAGAAGGAAAATGGAAATATACTGATGTAAAGTTTTTATACTATACTTGAAGTGCTAATATTATTTGAAGGTGGGTTGTGGTAAGTTAAAAATACATATTGCAAGCTCTGGAGCAATCACTAAAACACAAAACAGAATTGTAGCTAGTAAGGCAATAGGGGAGATAAAACAGAATCATAAGAAGTAATCGCTTACTCCAAAAGAGGTCAGGAAAAGAAAAAGTAAAGGAATAGAGAACAGATGAGTCAGAGAGAAAAAAAAATTAGTAAGATCATAGATTTACACTTATCTATTTATATTATCGTACATTCTATTAATTGATTTAATTATATCAAATGTAATCGATATCATTATATTAAATGTAAATAGTCTTAACATCCTGATTAAAAGGCAGAGATTATCATAATGGATAAAAAGACAAGATTCAACTAAATACTTTCTACAAAAAAAAAGGAATTTAAATATATTAAGACAAGTTGGCTAAAAGTAAAAAGGTAGAAAGAGATACACTACACGCTGACTATAAAAAAGCAAGAGTGGCAATACTAATGTCAGACAAAATAGATTTCAGGACCAAGAGTATTACAACAATAAAGATGGATATTTTGTAATGTAGACAAGGTAATTCAGCAAGATGTAACAATTCTAGATGGATGTGCAGTTAATAGCAAAGCTTTAAAACACGTGAAACAAAAACTAACAAAGTGCAAAGGAGAAAAAGAGGAATTCACATGTAGTTAGAATTTCCCACAAAGTCCTATTTAAATATTGATAGAAAAAGTAAATAGAAAAGCAGTAGTGATAGAAAACATGAGCAAGTTACAAAAAACAGGTTATAGAAAACATGAAGAACACTATTATCCGATTTGACTTATTACATTTTCTAGACCAGTCAGTGTTTCCCAAAACAGCAGAATACACATTCTTTTAAAGTACACATTGAACATTCACCATCTCTGATCACAACAGAATTAAAATAGAAATTCATAACTGAAGATATCTGAAAATCTCCAACCGTTTGGAGGTTAAACAACATAACTACTAAATAACTCATTGGTAACAGAAGAAATAACAAGGTAAACATAAAAAATATTTGAACTGAATGATATGAGCCTACAGTTTACTAGAGAAGCTTTTAATTATCTTCTTTAATCAGCTGAGGGATCAGAGAAGGCTATTTTCTCTCTTAACTTGTTTGCCAGCCCCTTTCATGTACCCTTCTCCCCAGGGTAAAACACAGGAGAAGTATTACCTAGGTCCTTAACACCTAGTAGTAAGAATTGTTATATATCAGGCAGTGAGCATGCACCAGGTACAGTGCTAATTGCTTTACTGACATTATCTCATCCAGTCCTACAACAATCCACTGAGTTGGGAGCTCTTGTTAGACATTTTGCAGGTAAAGAAATAGAAGTACAGAAAGGTTGACTTGCTCAGACTACAAAACTAGCACTGTGGTGCCAATATTCAAATCCAAGCAGGATAACCCCAGAGCCCACATGTCTGGCAACACTCTATACCAGCACCATGAAGGGCATCGCACGATTCTAGGGGGAAGAAGGAGTGCTATTTATATTTTACATATCATGTTTTGGCCACAAAATGGCCTCTTATTACATCATAGTTTTTAGTTACTTTCCAAAAACCATTACCATCTCTTTCTGGTTTGAAAAAGAAGCTTGGAAAAGTCTCTACTATGCTTACTCACTAGAAGGTCTCAAGGACTGGTAAACGAATCATCTGTAAAGCAATGCACTTGGAACTAGAAGACACTGATTATCAGCTCTGTGGCCTCGGGCAAGTCACTTCTCTGGGCCTCAATTTCTTCATGTGTAAACCAGGGAAAACTAACTAATTATAAGGAATATGTAAGAAAACATAAGTGGAAGTGGTTTGTAAACTAAAAAATAATATATAAATTTGAGGCAACTTTTTATGCTTACTGAGGGAGGACCATTTAAAAATGGATTTGATATTACTTATATTAATTTAAAATTTGAGCAGCAAGATCTGATCATTCATTGTTTTTATTGTGAATGGTGACATAACACTTTCACTTCTGAATAAGGATTTTGGTATAAAGATTTACTTTCTTTGAGGGTAAAATTTAAAAAGACTAGCAGGTACTTAAGCTGCCAGCCTTTGCCCTGCTTATACAGAGTGCTGGCAGCAGAGGCTGATACTTCATAAAAATAAACCTTTAGAAGTTTGTACATGTCCCATAATACTATGCATCAACATTTTTTAAATGTACTCCTCTTAATCCAGCAATTTTACTTCCAAAAATTCATTTATGGATAAATATTTGTTTACCTAGCATGGTTTTTCATAACGGAAAACTGGAAGCAACCAATTTTATAAGTATGGCCATTTAATAAAACACTCTATAGATAATAAAAAAAACTATTCTGTAAAAGATTGGTTTCTTATTTACCTGAGAAATTATTAATTTGGGGAAAATAAGTATTAAAGAGCAAAGTTTTAAAAGGAGGCTACACAAATAGAATTATCATGTGATCCAGCAATTTCACTTCTGGGTATATAACCAAGAACTGAAGGTAGGGTCTTGAGGAGATAATTTGTCTACCTATGTTTACAGCAACCAACAAGTGAAAACAACTCAAGTGTCCATCAACAGATAAATGGATAAACATAAAGAGGTATATACATACAATGGAATTTAATTCAGCCTTAGAAGGAAGGACATTCTGTCACATGCTACAACATGGTTGGACCTTGAGAACATTATGCTAAGTGAAATAAGCCAGCTATAAAAAAGACAAATACTGTATTAGTCCACTTGCATGAGGCATCTAGAGATGGGAGGTAGAATGATGATCACTAGGGGTGGGGAGAGGAGGGAATGCAAAGCCATTGTTTAATGTGTGTGCAATTTTAGTTTTGCAAGATGAAAGAGTTCTGGGGATTGGTCGCATAACAATGTCAACGTACATAACACTACTGAACTTAACCATCCACTTAGATGGTTAGGATGGTACATTTTATATCCACTTTACTTCAGTTTAATTTTTTTTAATTTAAAAAGATAGGAATTAATCAGGCAGATAGGAAGGAGTGTTTCAGACCTCCCCCCAAAATAATGTTAAAAAATATCGCAGCACAGAAGAGCATGGTACATTCTGGGAACTGCATATGAGTTTTTATGGCTAGATGTGCCAGACAAGATCTAGAGAAGCAATATTGAGTTGATTTGCTTAAGGCCACTCATCAAGTTGTGGGCAGAACACTGACAGGATCACTCAGATCTGATCCCCAGGTAGAAGGTGTATGTTTATGTAGACATGTGATGGATGTTTAATAATCATCATAAATGGGAAACATGTAAATAAAATACTGGTATCACAATATTTAACATTTGACCCATTAACTGAATTGGAGCATAGATTTTTCAGGGAGTAAATATCCCTTGTATATTTATCAGAAAACTATCTATCAGGTACTATGCTTGATTTTCTGTCATTATCACGCACCAAGCCTTTTTGAAGCTGTAAAATAAATGTAAATTCCTTAAAAAAAAGGAGACTACAGAATAAGATGTATGATACTACTTTTGTAAGAAACACACACACACACACACACACACACACATATGCATGGAAAATATTAGACATGTCTACACCAAGGGACACGTCCATCAGCATTATCCTCGCAGCATCCTGTATGGACCCATTGATGACAGGAGGGATTTCGTTGGGGCAGAAGGAGTAATGCCGTAATGCTGCTGCTAGCGCTCGCTCTGGACTGCCTAAAAGAGTTTGTTACTCCTGTAATAAAATCTCTGAGCTAATCACGTCCCTAGAAAGTTATCTTTTACATCAAAGAAAACTGGAGTCAAGAATTTTAAAGTAGTCTCCTCCTTGAGGATGGTGATTTCTAGAGTAAAAGCTTTCTCTGAATAGGAGTTTTCCTTGCTCACTACTGTACCAGCCTTCTATTCATGACCCAATTCATAAGGCACTCAGTGAGATTCTGTGCTCAGAGCCCAATTGCAACACACAGTATAATTTTGCTGACCATGCCAAACACTTTGGTTTTGGAGAATAGATCTATTAACCCCCAGGAACCTGGCTGTGTTCCTCAAGCGATCCTAGCCTGAAAAAGACACTTGAGGCCAGGCATGATGACTCACACCTGTAATCCCAGCACCTTGGGAGGCTGAGGCGGGTGGATTGCCTGAGCTTAGGAGATCGTGACCAGCCTGGGCAACACAGTGAAACCCCGTCTCTACTAAGAAAAATACAAAAAATTAGCCAGGCATGGCGGTGTGCACCTGTGGTCCCAGCTACTTGGGAGGCTGAGGCGGGAGAATTGCTTGAGCCCAGGTGACAGAGATTGCAGTAAGCCAAGATCACGCCACTAAACTCCAGGCTGGGGGGCAGAGCGAGACTCCATCTCAGAAAAAAAAAAAAAAAAAAAAAAAAAGGACATGTGAATAGGCTGACCTCAGAGTCAGCCTGGCCTGAGCTTGCCCTCAACCTGATCTGAACTTCCTGGCACTTTAGACCAGAACAATAGCAGTCACACCTGAGTTTCCAGTATAAGGTCATAATGCAAAGAAGAGAATCAAAAACACTGGTCCAAGAAGATCTCCCTAATCCCTTCCTAAACGAAGTGGCTAGATCAGAGATTTATGTTTGAGTTTTTATCCTCTGCTGACTTGTTCACAATTAATTTGCAAAGCTGTGTTAATAGCTTTGTAAACAGAGATCTCAGAGGCTAGAGACCAATAAGAATTGTACAGTATTACAGGATTTCCTTGGAAGATTTTTCAAATTAAGCCACTAGCTGCATTCTTTTCTGGCTCAATTTAGAGTCACCAAACCATAGAACAAGAATGATTCACCAAACACACTTTTGCTTTTCCTTTTCTGGTGCTTCATTTAACTGGTTTATGCCTCAGAATAAAGCTATTAGAATGGCATTATCCTTCTAATGAGGAACAGTGCAATGTTTTCCTGATAGCAATACCCAGAATTATGCAGTGTTTAAAAGCCACCATTCACTAAGGGAACACTCACTAAGTTTTCTATTGCTAATGCTCTGGTCATATTAAAAATGAATGAGTGCAATTCTTTTGGTGTTTTTAAAAACTTTTAATTCTTTTAATAAATCATAGTTCCCGAAAGGAATAAGAATAGTTCATTAGCAGTACTAATGAAAATTTCATCTTCAATAAAATGTAGCAGAATATCATTCCCTGTAACAAAATGTTTTCAGACGCTTTGTTTGCCAACTTTATTAATGAAGAACATTGTGGTCTAGATTCATAATTGAACATAATTGAGAGAAAGAGAAACCATCCTAGGCAAGTAGTTATATGTATCATTTAAAAAATAGTGGCTCTAACAATACTGTCAGAAATCTTCAGAGGTACTGAGAAATTTTTTAAAAAATAAAGAGTGGCATAAAAAACATTATTCTTAGTAAAATTATTTTCGGGGCATTATCTTTATTGCTGGGGTGTTCTCTTCATCCATTCATTCATGTTTAACCAAGGAACCTTGAGAAGTTTGAAGTTGTTTGCCTGCTACAGACCATAAGCAAAGACTGAAGATTTGAATTTTCAACTCCCAAGGCTTCAGCTTTGTGATTTCCTTCTCAGACAAATTTTCCTAGAGAAATATAATTTATTTTAGTACCTGGCTCATAGTAGATGCATAATGCATATTAATTGAATGACCTAATGAAAAAGGCTTTTGTTAAAGTAGCAGACTAGTTTTTCTCTTTTTTATTGGGAACTCTTGCTTGGCCGTGGAAGTAAATGATGACCACCTGAATGAGAACAGAGGCTATTTATACAGAGCTTGCTATAGCGAGGGAGTGAACCACCATCACTTGCGTTTGGCATAGGCTCAAAGGCAGGCAGGGGAGTGGGAAAGCTTTATAATTAGAAGAAGAAGAAAAAAGGAGATCTTCAGGTATGGAAAGCTGGAAGCAAGATGACTAGAAGTAGGGCATTTTGTATGGTTGATTTTGGTAGAATATTTGGCTTTCTCTGATTGGTTTTGAGTTGAAAGGACAAAAATTAGGGAAGCTGGCAGTCATTGACCAGGTTCTGATTATTGTAGGCCAATTGCAGCAGTGATTGTTGTCTGATTTCCTGGGTTGCTTGCTGCAGAGGTTGTGGATCAGAGAGTTCTGTTGTCATATATGGTCTGGTGTGTATTTAGTCTTTTATCACATAAAGCAATTTCTTGAATTAACTTTCTCATCCCAATCCCCCTTGACATTTCAAAATGTAGTGGCATGCAAAGTGACTTACCAACCTGTTAAAAATCATATTTGATGTGAGTTGGAGTTGGGGAGGAAAGGTGATAGAAAACGATTTTTTTTTTAAGACAGAGTCTCACTCTGTGGCCCAGGCTGGAGTGCAATGGCGCAGTCTCAGCCCGCTGCAACATCTGCCTGCCAGGTTCAAGTGATTCTCATGCCTCAGCCTCCCAAATAGCTGGGATTACAGGTGCCCACCACCACACCCGGTTTATTTTTATTTAATTTAATTAATTTATTTATTTTGAGACAGAGTCTTGCTCTTGTTGCCTAGGCTGGAGTGCAATGGCACGATCTTGGCTCACTGCAACCTCTGCCTCCTGGGTTGAAGCGATTCTCCTGCCTCAGCCTCCCGAGTAGATGGGACTGCAGGCACCCACCACCATGTCCAGCTAATTTTTGTATTTTTAGTAGAGACATGGTTTCACCATGTTGGCCAGAATGGTCTCGAACTCCTGACCACAATTATCCACCCACCTCGGCCTCCCAAAGTGCTGGGATTACAGGTGTGAATCACGGTACCCGTCTAGAAGATGAATTTTATTGGTAAGTATATGTTCTTCCAAACTGTTTCCAGTTTTATTTTTTAACAGTAAACTAATATTGGTTATGTAATTTAAAATTTTGCATATTTGTTTAAAAATAGACCCTTAAATAAAAGTATTAGAATATAAACTAGGACAGCAATATTGTATAACAACAAATAGTGCATTTTTTTTTGCTTTTTGTTTGTTTAGATGGAGTCTCCTCTTGTCTCCCAGGCTGGAGTGCAATGGCACGATCTTGGCTCACTGCAACCTCTGCCTCCTGGGTTCAAGCGATTCTCCTGTCTCAGCCTCCTGAGTAGTTGGAATTATAGGCGCGCACCACCATGCCTGGCTAATTTTTGTATTTTTAGTAGAGGCAGGGTTTTACCATGTTGGCCAGGCTGCTCTTGAACTCCTAACCTCAGGTGATCCACCTGCCTTGGCCTCCCAAAGTGCTGGGATTGTAGGCATGAACCATCGTGCCTGCCCTAAATAGTGATTTTACTTGGAGTTTCGTCATTAGGAGGAAGAAACTTGACTTTTTCACTCACAGAGGATCTTCTATTTGTTTCTAGGAATTTTAGGGACTCACATACATATTAAATTTGGAAAGGTTCTGAGAAGTAATTTTAAAATTGTCTATGGGCAGAACCACATTTAAATCTTTCTAGTGAGGCTGGGCACAATGGCTCATGCCGATAATCCCAGCACTTTGTGAGGCCAAGGCAGGAGGATTGCTTGAGTACAGGAGTCTCTACAGAAAAAATTTTAAGGAAGAGATTAGCTAGTTGTGATGGCCTGGACCTGTAGTCCCAGCTACTGGGGAGGCTGAGGCAGCAGGATCACTCGGGCCTGAGAGATCAAGTTTGCAGTGACCCATGATGGCACCACTGCACTGCAGCCTGGGCAGCAGAGCAAGATCCTATCTCAAAAAAATAAAAAATGTAAAAAAAAATTCTCCCTAGAAAGAATGTCACAGACCGCCTAGGAAAAACGATCCTGGCTAGGTGCAGTGGCTCATACCTGTAATCCCAGCACTTTGGGAGGCTGAGGCAGGTGGATCACTTGAGGTCAGGAGTTCAAGACCAGCCTGGCCAAAATGGTAAAACCCTGTCTCTACTGAAAATACAAAAAAATTAGCCAGGCATGGTGATGCACGCCTATAATCCCAGCTACTGGGGAGGCTGAAGCATGAGAATCACTTGAACCTGGGAGGTGGAGGTTGCAGTGAGCAGAGATGGCACCATTGCACTCTAGCCTGGGCAACAGAATGAGACTCCATCTCAAAAAGAAAAAGAAAAAAAGAAAAGGAGATCCTGCATTCTTGCCATTCTGGTCCTGTGATGGACCACTTCCTCCAGTTGTCTCCTTCTTCAGGAGGGGTGGTCACTGCAGCATCTACTATAGCATAGGGTAGCAGCAACTGCAGTTCTATCGGATTCTTTACTGCCACATCTACCTTGGAATTCTGCTTCGATGTGGCATGAAAGTCAGTGTGCGTCACCTAACTCTTCTTTATATACATTTCATTATAATTTTCATTTTTACTCAAATTGTCGGATGCAGATAGTTTCAAAATTCACAGTGGTAAAAGCCTTATAGAAATACTTAAAAAGTAGTTTCTTGCCCTCTCCTCCCTTCTCTACTGCTCCGATTCCCCTCTGGATAGAAACTTTCAATTCTTTTAACTATTTCTTCTGAAATTTACTTTATATTACTAAATAATATAGAAAACTGGTACTTCTGTTCAGTAATTAGTGCAATCAGTTGATTTTCTATTCTGTTTAGGTGAAGATTCCCATCCTTCAATTACAGTTATATTTCCTTTATTTGGTGGTGTTAAATCACTATTCATTGCTCTATGTTTTTGTTGCTAAGACTACAAAAATATTGCATTTTTAAAACAAATAGTCTACAATGATTATATTTTCTTTCTTTCTTTTTTCTTTTGAGACAGAGTCTCGTTTTGTAACCTAAGTTGGAGTACAGTGGTGCAATCTCAGCTCACTGTGACCTCTGCCTCCTGGATTCAAGT
This sequence comes from Plecturocebus donacophilus, assembly GCA_004027715.1. Taxonomy (NCBI): domain Eukaryota; kingdom Metazoa; phylum Chordata; class Mammalia; order Primates; family Pitheciidae; genus Plecturocebus; species Plecturocebus donacophilus. Next base: position 2,371 of record PVKP010031167.1, on the reverse strand, counting down.
GATTCTCCTGCCTCAGCCTCCAGAGTAGCTGGGATTGCACGCATGCGCCACCAGGCCTGGCTAATTTTTCTATTTTTAGTAGAGACGGGGTTTCACCATGTTGGTCAGGCTGGTCTCAAACTCCTGACCCCAAGTCATTCACCTGCCTCTCAGCCTTCCAAAGTGCTGGGATTACAGGTGTGAGCCACCGTGACTGGCCTCATGATGACAGCCTTCTCCAAAAGCTTTGGTTGGCTTTTCTTTTTGAAAGCTGAACTGATTGGAGGCTCTGTGTATATCTGAGAGGCTCTTAGACAGGTCTGTGTTCTTGAAGAGCAATAAAATGACCAGCTTGACACTTTTTTTAAAGCAGCTTTATTGAGATACCACTCACATACCATACAATTCACCCATTTAAAGTGTACAATTCAATGGCTTTTCACATATTCACAGAATTGTGCATCCAAAACCACTATTAACTTTAGAACATTTTTATTAAAATAAAAAAGCCTCATCCCTTAGCCTTTACCTTCCAATCACTTCCATCCCATGCTCCTCAACCCTAGGCAACAACTAATCTACTTTTTCTCTGTATAGATTTGCCTTTTCTGGATATGTCACCTAAATGGAATTGTGCAGTATGTGGTGTTTTGTAACTGGCTTCTTTTACTTAGCATGTTTTCAAGGTTCATTCATGTCATAGCATGTATCAGTACTTCATTTCTTTATATTGCTAAATAATATTATGTCATATGGGCATACCAATTTTATTTTTCTATCTACCAATTCTATTTTTCTATCTACCAATTCATGAGTGTTTGTGTTGTTTCCACTTTCTGGCTATTATTAATAATGTTGTTATAAATATTTGTGTATAGACATGTGTTTTCATTTCTCTTTGGTGTATACCTAGGAGTGGAATCGTCACATCATATGGAAATTACATGTTTAAGTGTTCAAAAAACTGCCAGACTGTTTTCCAAAGTGGATGCACCATTTTACAGTCCCACCAGCAGTGTATGGGGGTTCTGAGTTCTCCACATCCTTTGCACACTTGTTATAATAACAGCTATGTCTTAACAGATACGTCTTTTTTATTAGAGCCATTCTAGTGAAGTCTATCTCACTATGGTTTTGATTTGCATTTTTCTGATGACTTAGCCTTTTGTTGTAATCCTCCCAGCTACAAATATCTATTGATCTTTTTTTCTGAGGCAATTCCATTTTTCTGTCTGAAAGGTATCTCCCAGTTACAGGAGCAGGAAGAAAGAGGTGGATGTGAGAAAGTTATTGCTGTTCAATACTCAGATTTTCCCTTAGTTTCCTGTAGTATAAACACCACTATCTTCCTCTGTGTCTAGTAGTTCCAAATCTAAAGCGTCTCTGGTTCTCCAGTAAATAGAATTCTTGCCTTTTGGAGGAGTGAGGTAAGATGGTCCCTTGTCTGAATATGTGGGAACCTGGATATCTAACTTCTTCTTTAGGTATTTAACAATTTCCTTGTTTTTGGCTCCCACCTCACCATACCTAGCTATACACCATCTTCAATGGTATCTGGAGTCTCCATTTCTTAAACTATTTAAGGCAAGTCTATCTGATTGTTTAAAGGTTTAAACATTTTATTAAGAAATATTTCGGCTGGGCGTGGTGGCTCATGTCTGTAATCCTAGCACTTTGGGAGGCCAAGGTGGGTGGATCACCTGAGGTCAGGAGTTCAAGACCAGCCTGGCCATCATGGTGAAACGCCATCTTTAAAAAAAAAAATAAAAAAAGAAATATTTCAAATATTCACAAACGTACCTGGAATAAATTGAACAGAAAACCTTGTATTCATCATTCAGAATCAGCATGTTTCCACGTTTGTAATATGTAAATTTCCCTCCCACTTGCTTTTTTTGGTACTTGCATTTTCCATTCGCCCAACCCGCAGCCCAGGCACTTGGATTAGACCAATTCTCCATCTACTTTCTGTTTTGTTGGGGGTTACTAATTACGCTTCTTTTTTTTTTTTTTTTTTTCTGAGATGGAGTCTTGCTCCGTCGCCCACACTGGAGTGCAGTTGTACCATCTCAGCTCACTGAAATCTCTGCCTCCCGGGTTCAAATGATTCTCCTGCCTTAGCCTCCTGAGTAGCTGGGATTATAGGCACACACCACCACGCCTGGCTAATTTTTGTATTTTTAGTTGAGACAGAGTTTCTCCACGTTGGTCAGGCTGGTCTCGAACTCCTAACCTCAAGCAATCCACCTGCCTTAGCCTCCCGAAGTGCTGGGATTATAGGCATGAGCCATGGCACCCAGCGTCTCTTCTTTTTTTAAGGTTGGAGGAACAAGTTTCTCTTTGTTCTAATATTTTTGGAGTGTTTTTCTAAGAAAAAAAAGAATAAAAATAC
>PVKP010031166.1:0-27203 GCA_004027715.1 Plecturocebus donacophilus | reverse complement strand
AAAGAACACAAGAAACAAAGAGGGACATTACATGGTGGTGAAAGGATCAATGCAACAAGAAGAGCTAACGATCCTAAATATATACGCACCCATTACAGGAGCACCCAGATACATAGGGCAAGTTCTTAATGACTTACAAAGAGACTTAGACTCCCACACAATAATAGTGGGAGACTTTAACAATACACTGTCAATATTAGATCAACGAGATAGAAAATCAACAAGGATATCCAGGACTTGAACTCAGACCTAGAACAACTAGACTTAACAAATATTTACAGAACTCTCCTCCCACAAATCCACAAAACATACATTTTTCTCAGTATCACACTATACCTATTTTAAAAGTGACCACATAATTGGAAGTAAATCACTCCCCAGCAATTGCATAGCATTTCACAGGTTTAAATAAAATATTGTTTGGCTGCTTATTTGTTATTTTCATCCCCTATTCCTTCCTGTCTCCATTGTTAAACACAATTATTGGCATAAAAGAGGTTTTTAATACCCATTTTTAGACTGTATTCTAGCCTGGGCAATAAAACAAGAATCCCGTTCTCTCTCCCTCTTTCTCTTCCTCTTTCTTTCTCTCTTTCATTCTTTTTTTTTTCTTTCTTTTGCTGTTTCTTTCTCTCTCCTTTTCTCTCTTTTTCTAAAATCTCTTCCTCTTTCTTTCTCTTTCATTCTTTTTTTTTCTTTCTTTTGCTGTTTCTTTCTTTCTCCTTTTCTCTCTTTTTCTAAAATCTCTTCCTTTCTTTTTCTCTTTCATTCTTTTTATTCTAAAAAGAAAAAAAAAAAAAAGCAAAGCACCTTATTTTAAGCATCTGGAGAAGAATAAAAAAATAAAAAAGCAAAGCATCTCCATGCAGAGGTCTACAAGTCAAAGGTGGATTCAAAGATTCTTTGATTTGTGTTTGAAGGAAGCAAAAGTTTGTCCGAAAACTTGGGGTCAACAGAAAGGAATGTTAGGCACTGGCCCATGAGCATGACTTCTTCAGGCCTCTCAGGAAGAAATTTAGAACAAAGAGGGCGATAGTCACCATTTAGTCCTCAGTTCCTTCTTATCTGAGGTGTCTGTGCCAGCAGACGGCATCTTCCATGTGGTCAGGGTCTGGGTTTCTCAAATATAATTCAGGGACATATACGAAGATATTAGCTGTAGTTTCTGTAGGGAGCCAAGTGTTCTGTGGTTCGAACCTCCAGGCTGTGATGTTAAGCTATGATTACCTTCTCACTTATCAGGGTGCCCATTTAATTTAATTCAAAGCTAGTGAGGTGCCTGGAATTTCCCTTGAAGGAACTCAAGATTTTTCTTTCTTTCCATGCTTGGGGAGGCCCAGCAGGCCCCTAAGAGGGATCCTTGCTCCATCAAAGGGAGCAGGAGGAGCGCCTTTCAGGGGAATCATTAGCTAATGTGAAGGTAAACACAAATGAGAGAGCAGGGTAAATGGTTTGGAGTTTTACGGTGGAGTGCAGGGAGTCCAGTATCATTTTTAAAAGATTTTCCACAAAAATATCATAAACATAGAGGCAAGTGTGCATGGCATAAGTACAAAGCTCAATGAATTCTTACCAAGAGAACACATCCAGGCCACACACATATGGATCCAGAAGCAGGACACAACCAGGACCCTGTGAACCTTCAGGTCCCTTTCTAGTCACCATGCCTCCCCCGGCAACATCTCTCCTGACTTCTCACACCCACTCCAGGGTCTAATTTTGCCCACTTTTAACTTCACAGAAATGGAACTAAACAACTGTGCTCTCTAGTGACTCATTTCTCTCAGTCATCACTGTGAAATGCATCCTTATCAACACAACACGTGTTGCTGTATGTCGTTTGCTCTCATTGCTGTAAGGCAGGGGTCAGCAAACTCTTTTTGTAAAGTGACAGTAAATATTTGAAGCATCACAGGTCCTTTGATCTGTGTCACAACTCAGCTTTTCTGTTACAACATGAAAGCAGCCACAGGCAATATTTAAAGCAATGAATGGATCTGTGCTCCAATGAAACTTTGTTTACAAAAATAGGCAGCCGGGATTACAAACACAGGACCATAGTTTGCCAACTCCCTGCTCTAGAGTATTCCATGTGTGAATATACTGCCATTTATTCATCTGTTCTACTGATGAGCTTCAAGGTAGGCTTTAGTTTGCGACTACTTACGAACAGCGCCGCCCTGCACCTTCATGTACGTGTGTTTGGTGAACGTGTCCGTATTTCTGTTGGGTATGCTTCCAGAGGTACAGTTGCTGGGTTGAAACTTATGCATCTGTTCAGCTTTAGAAGATGCTGCCAAATAGTTTTGCAAAGTGGAGGTATCGTTTGAATCTCTCCCTTCCCATGACCAGCAGTGGATGCATGTTCCAGTTGCTTCACTTCCTTGCCAACATGGGATGTTTTCACCTTAACCTTTCAGGTGGATGTGTACTTGTATCATTTTATGGTTTTAATTTGCATTTCCCTGATAAATAATGAAGCTGAGCAGTTTTTCATGTTTACAGCCATTTGGGATATTGCCTTTGTGAAGTGCCTGTTCCAATAACATTTTATACCTTTTACTTGCATAAATTACATTCTGCTTGAAGACAAATCTGGCAGTCTCCTCTGGAGCGTTTGGTCTTCCTTCTTATCTAGACTCAAGAGCTTTTAAGGGACAATGTTGTGCATATGTTACTACTTTTCTAAAATTCCAGAATCTAATGTGAGAGGTTTGCCCTCTCAACGTTTGTTTCGGTTCTTTTTCCCTTAAGAAATTTTGATCTTGTCCTTGCGTGTGTCACTGTTTTGAAATTCAGAGATTCAAGAGGCCTAAACTTTCAGAAATCAGGGCTTTATAGAGTTTAGAAGGTGAGAGCCTTTCTGAGCCTCAGACAAGGAGGGCTTGAGCATATACACGGAGGACATGGCTGAACAGGCCATCGCTGAACTTGAACTTGACGTCACTGAACCAGTCCACATATCTGAGTCTCGTTGTGAGAGTAGCCTGGTTCCTCTGTCTTCCCTGTCTTCTTGCTCTGGGTCCCTGAAGATCCTCAATGAACAATGGGAAGTTATAATAGACCGAAGAGAGCAAATTTTCAAATGGGGCAGGTTGAGAATCAATCTGGCTGAGCAGAGAAAATTAGTAATAGTACATATAATTTGGCAGATTCTGAAATAGCTTACTATATTAGTCCATTTTCATACTGCTATGAAGAAATACCCGAGACTGGGTAATTTATAAAGAGAAAAGAAGTTTAATGGACTCAGTTCCACATGTCTAGGGAGGCCTCACAATCATGGTGAAAGGTGAAGGAGGAGTAAAGGCACATCTTACATGGCAGCAGGTGAGAAAACATGTGCAGGGGAACCTCCTTTTATAAAACCATCAGATCTCATGAGACTTACTCATGATCACGAGAACAGCACAGGAAAACCCGGCCCCATGACTCAGCTACCTCCCACTGGGTCCCTCCCATGACACATAGGGATTATGGGAGCTACAATTCGGATGAGATTTTGGCGGGGACACAGCCAAACTATATCACTTACTCTGTGTGTGTGTGTGTGTGTGTGTTTGGTGAGTGAGAGAGATTGAGAATATGACTGATAGCTGTGGTATAACTATGAATTCTGCAATGCATATAAAGCCTGTTTGTCCTGTGGTCCAGCCTGATACACAGTCTATAAAAAAAATAGTTTAGCAACTCCAAACTAATTTAGAGTAATTTGAATCATGATTGGAGTCTTCAGAATAGCATATCAAAGAAGGAACCCATCCATAATAAATAATAAAATCTCTTTTTAGAAGTTCTTTTCCAATTCTTTCTTCAATACACAATAGCTGCCATGAAGTTATTTTCTCTTCTTTTTTCCACATTTAAACAACATGAAACAAACAAAAATCTGTCGCTAATCCAATCTTTGTGAGATCGTCCATTTTTTATTCCTGTCCCTTATTTCCCTAAAATCTCTTCTTCTCTTCCCCTACTAGTTTTTAGTTTTCTCCTTTGCCACTGTAACTCCCACTAATCCCTCTTCATCATGACTATCTCAATAAAGAAAAGGTCCAGTAATCAATCAGACAAGATTCCTTCCCAGAGGGTGGAAGACGAGAGAAAAGACAAAGCTGGTAGGATTTTCTTTGGTATTTAAGATGAAACAGGCTATGAATATTCTCTTGCATATCTTCATCCTTGCCACCCTTCGGTTCTGAGTCCATGCAAGTAATTTTCTTTTTGCACTTTTTAAAAAAACAAAAGTTGCTTTTAGGGGAGACATCTCTAATTTGAGCCTCACAGGTAAGGACGATGAGTCAGTGACCACCATGGACACTTATATTTGATGCTTCCACTTACTAAGGACTCACCATGGAACACGTATGACACAGGTGAGTGTCGGGGAGTCCATAAGAACCCGCCCAAATTCGATTATTTTCCGGGAGCACTTAGGACTCAGTATACAGTTGTGCACATGGCTATGACTTTTATAGTGAAAGGATACAAAGCAAAATCAGTACATGGAAAAGGCGCAGAGAGCCAAGTACAGAAGAAGCCAGGTGGAAGCTTACAGAGCTCCCTCCCAGTAGAGCTGCACAGGACGCACAGGATTTCCTTAGCCATGAATTGCAACAACACTTGTGCACCGTTCATTAGAGACTCAGTGTCCAGGGTTTTTATTGGGGGGCTGGTCATATAGACACCGTCTGCCTGGCATCTGACAACATTCCCAGAAGGAAAGCAGGTGTCCAGCATAAACCATGCTGTTTGTGCAAACAGTTTAGTCACAGTGAACTACTCTCGTCAGGAAGTGGTGGGAACTCTTGAAATCCACCTTCCCAGATGCCAGCCCGGGGCAAAGCCTCGCAGTCAGGCCTGCCGTGGTGACTGGCTTTTGCACAGTGAGACATTTAAAGTTAATGAACCTTCCCAGCAACCCCAGGAGGCTATGTAATCATTATCCCCATTTGGAAAAAATGAAATCTAGGCTCAGCAAGTGTGGAGAACTTTTCTGCTAAGAGCTAATAAGTGGTAAAACCTAGACGTGGACTCTATGGAATCACAGACCATATTATTTTCATCATGCTGTACTGTCTCTTCATTATTCCATTATTTCACCATTTCATTATTTGAAAGTTAACATTCCTGGGTGTTCTCTATGCGCCAGGCATTGTTTTAAGTGCTTTTCCTACAACAGCTTAAGCCTCACCCTATGAGATCATGCGTTATTGCTCTCCTCACTTTACAGATGAGGAAACTGAGGTACAAGGAGATTTTTCTTTTTTTTCATGTCCACAAGGTCGTAATAATCATGGCCACATGCTGGGTGCTATTGATATTCCAATGCATGTTCCTCCTGCCTTGATTTATTACTCTGCTGAGTGGCTTCTCCTGGGTAGCTTCTGTACAGAAAAGATCATTTAGAGATGATGCTTAATAAAGTAAAGGCAGTTTATGAAGAAAATAAAAAACTCCAGGGGGCAAGGCCAATGAATGGCTCCAGGACTTCAGCAGCATGTGGGGCACACTGCTTCCAGCTGAGGCAGCTGGTAACTCATTCACTCGAGCCCATAAAGAGGAGACAGTGACCTCTAGCCTCAGCTTCCATGAGCTTCCAATACAAAATGCCCTGCTCTGTTAGGTGGAAACCTGTCCTGTGGAACTTCTTCCTCACTCTCTGCCAAACCTACCCTTGTCCAACCTGGGCCCCCACCCATTAGAGGAAGGTATTTACTGGAGGAATAGGGACTCCTTGGAATTTTTGTCCCAGAAAAGATGTAAACCCAGCTGAGGTTGCAGAAGCTAAGAATTCATCAAAGCCCAGAGTTGCAAACTCGTGTCTCTAGCACATGGGCACGTGCAGGTTCCAATAGGAAAGCAAGAGAGAAGGCCACGTGGCCAGTCAGAGGACTGCTCCTGGACCCACTGAGCCGTTGTCACTGCTGGGTCCTGCTTGTGTGGATCACGTGGTCATGCACGCTGTACCTGCCCTAAAGCGACCTCATTGGTGGAACATGCCTCTCCCACGCCCCTGGAGAAACTCAACAGCTAGAGTTGACTGTGTAGATTCTGGAAAGTAGGGTTCAATGTTCTCATGCAAACAATGCAGCGTAGCGTGGTGTTGAGCTTGTTTTTGCGGTGGAGTTAATGTTCATTTAGAGCATCGTGCAGTCTGAAGGGGACACTGAAGTTTTTCTGTTAAATTCTTCTGCAGTTTAGAGGGAAATTAAATACAGTAGCAGGGATTGCCAATTTGGGGATTTGCAAAGGACTCTGGAGGCAGCCCCTGTGAAGCGTGCGGAATTTTTTTAACGGCAAATGTGATGCGCAGTGGAGAGGCGGTTTCTGTTTTCTGTCTCGCTTAAGCCCCATCCACCCAGCCAAGCACCCAGCACAAGGATGTGACTAGACCCCTTCCAACATTAGGGAACCGAGGACAACAGGGTGCCACCTTGCTTTTTAAATTCAGGCCAGTAACTTTGGGCAGCCCACTTTCGCTCTCCAGGCCTCAGTTTCCTAATCTGCAAAATAGACATAACCATGCTCCCTAACTCTGGTGAAATGAGATTGCGAATGGCAAATGCGGGACATTGTAGAATCTGGCACTAGCAAGCGTTTCATAAACATTAGGTGCTGCTTATGCTGATATTATTGTGACCATGAAGTAACAGACACCACCGGTGTAGCCCAGTGATGGACACAGGACACGCTTCTGGTGTCAGCTCAGGGGAATCTGGTCCCATTTTTGTCTCTAAGGATAGATAGTGGGCTTATGTAACCTACTTGCTTTGGAGCAAGCTGACGCCACACCCTTGCTTCCGTGGTGAGCCCTGACTCATTTACAGGTATCCACGCAGTTCATTTTCCTGCCCAGTCACTGGTTCATGGGCAAGCATGTGACCTTGAAGATCCAATCAGGGTGCATCTAGTTTGGACCCACGTTCCCTGGGATGTAGATGGGGGAAGGTGTGGCCCATGAGATGCAGCCGGCCCTGCTGAGAATACTGCTGGGATGGCTGTGCTGAGAGATAGTCACCGGCAGCATTAAAATCACAGATGGCATTAAGTCTTTGGGTCATCCAGCCCAGAAGCTGGATCTTACCTGCACTTTATATTTGCATGAAACAAATCCTCTATATTGCCCCAGCCAGTTTAAATTGCATTTCTCAGCCACTTGCAACTCAAAACAGCCTGTCACGATGCACTTCTGTCTGCAGCAATCTGCTTTCATTTCTGCCTTGGAGAGGACAGCGACCTCTATTATCCTCTGTGTTCCCAGCTTCTAGTCAGTGTCTAGGACACCTCAGGCACTTAATCATTGTTGAATTTATAGGACATGACTCTTACCTCATAGAACCTTCAATCTCATTGAAAAATGAGATGCGTGGATATGAATCTGAATGTGAGGCCAAATATGATTAAGCCTGATGCTAGCTCTCCAGGCAATGTTGTCATTCTTAATCCTCCTCCTTGAAGCAAAGCGGCTGTGAATGAACAGGTCAAAATAGCAGATAACAAACCCATTCATAGGTCCAACTGGGCTTTGGTATACAGGAGTCATAGGGAGGAGGGGAAGTTTAAGTTGGCATCATTACTGAAAGCAGGAGACAGGCTCCAGACAGAGTATGCATTAGAACACGTTTGGTTCAGATGGGACGGAAAAGTGGCTGTAAACTTGTATCTGCAAGGAAAAAAAGGGGGAAGAATTGATTGCTTTACATGCATGAAAACTCCCAAGGATGTGTTATTCAGGGACACAAGTGATATGAACAGAACAGCAGCTTCTCACCATCCCTCTGCTCTGCCTTTCTCAGGGTTGGCTTCAATCCCTTGCTCTGCCTGAGAGAAAGATAAGGACAGCAACCCCCGCCTGCACATCCTTGTGGGTTCTCAGTGAGTGGGAACGACCTGGGGGCTCCTTCTATGTCATTGACTCAAGCGCCCAATCTCAGAACCAACTGCTGTGGTCAAGGGGGGTGTCATGCTTTGATTAGCTTGGGTTTTGGTCATATGCTTTACCTCTTTGTTTTTGCTTTTGAGAGGGAGTCTTGCTCTGTCACCCAGTCTGGAGTGCAATGGCGCAGTCTCTGCTCACTGCAACCTCCACCTTTTGGGTTCAAGCAATTCCCCTGCCTCAGCCCCCCAAGTATGTGGGATTATAGGTGCCTGCCACAACACCCAGCTAATTTTTTTTGCATTTTTAGTAGAGAGAGGGTTTCATCATGTTGGCCCAGCTGGTCTCGAACTGCTGACCCTAGGTGATCCACCCACCTCGGCCTCCCAAAGTGTGGGCATTACAGGCGTGAGCCACCATGCCCGGCCTGCTTTACCTCTTTGGTTGAGCCCAGTTGTTGGTTTGCTAAGACACTGAAGACACTGTCACCAGAAGAAAGGTGAGGGGTATGAGCTTTATTCCTGTCTGGCCTGGGATAAGGATGAGGCAAAGAGCTGGGAAGGGCCTCTGGTGTGCCCTAGCCCCTGGTCTACAGGTATAAAAAGTAGGAAAACAAAATTCCCTCCAGCCCTTACCACAGTCAGGCACGCACTTGCTTAGTAACCTTGGGCCAGCTTCTTGTAATCTCTGCATTGGTTTTGTTATCTTTCACTTCAGGATTATAACAGCTCTGGTCTCCCACAGCTGTAGAGGTGGGGGGAAAGATGCAATGCATGGAAAACACTGAGCATACCACCAGGTTCCAAATGACAGCTCAACACATCTTAATTCTGTTATGTTTCCTTGGGGCAGTGGTAATGGAATGGAGAATAAATGAGCCTGTAATGTGTTTCTTTCCATAGTTAGTGGAGGATCGATGGGGAAGCAATTGGAGTCAGACTGGTTTTGAATTTATGTTCTGCCACTTATTAGTTATTGGACACCGTAACCTTACTAGACCTCAGTTTTCACATCTGTGCAATGGGAATATTTACAGACTATATCTCATAAACCTGTGTGTGTGTATGTGTGTGTGTGTAGTGAAATACTCTGTATATCTTCCTTTTTATTCTTCTTTCCATCCTTCCTAATTGGAAAGCAAGACTTTGATTTATCAGTAGCCTCCTGACCATCTGACTCAGTGCCTAGCATGTAGGAGGTGCTCAGTGAAGGATGGTTTTATGAAACTGCAAAGTATTGCGTAGTTTGCACAGTGCAATGGATGGGACCCTGTGTTGGGCTGGTGAACACAGGCTACCCTGCTTGACACTTAACATTAGTTTGGATTTAAATGCAGCCATTGCTACAAAGAAACCAGAACAAAGAGTAGCTGAATCAGCTGATTATTTCTCTGTTGCCTGAGAGCTGGGAGGAGACAGTCCAGAGCTCGAACAAAGGCTTCATGGCGTCAGGAGCCCAGACTCCTTCCCAGTTGTGACTCCATGCTGCCTGGGGTATGTCTGTCATCTGAATGGCTCAAGATGGCATCCCACACATGCATGCTCCAGAGTGGAGAGAGAGATGGTAGAGGGCTGCATTACTTCCCCTCAAAGCCATCCCACTGGCAGAACTTAGTCACGTGGCCAGGCCTGGCTGCCAAGGAGGCTGGCCAATGTGGCTTCATTTGAGTGTCCGTGTGCTCCAGCAAACACTGGGGATTCTGTTGATGGACAAGCAGAGAATGGATTTCAGGGCACAATTTTAGTAGTCTGCGCCCAGGGCTAGAGCACCGCCTTATGGGGGGAAAAGAACCCAGGCGAAAGGGGAGCTGGGATTGGCTCAAAGAGTGGTGTCCCTCAGCAAGAGGAGAGCAATGGAGAAGTTTCTCATTTACAAGCCAACATCACCTCCGCCCTTCTGTCAGGGGCTACTGGGACCAAGGACCCCCACCCTTATTGCCCCTGAGCTTCAGGACTCTGCAAAGGCCCTGCCTGGGTATGAGACAGAGTTAGTTTCATTCAGTGTCGGACCCTACCTTCCATCAAGGAGATTGGGGGCGAGGATGTGGAAAAAAGGAATGCTTATATGCTGTTGGTGGTAGGGGGGTGTTAAATTAGTTCAATCGTTGTAGAAAGTAGTGTGGTAATTCTCCAAACACCTAAAAACAGAACTACTGTTTGATCCAGCAATCCCACTACTAAGTATGTACCCAGAGGAATATAAATCATTCTGTCCTGAAGATACATGCCCACAAATGTTCACTGCAGCACTATTCACGATAGTGAAGACACAGAATCAACCTAAATGCTCATCAGTGGTAGACTAGATAAAGAAATTGAGTACATCAACACCATGGAATACTATGCAGCCATAAAAAAGAATGTGATCATGTCCTTTGCAGAAACATGGATGGAGCTGGAGGCCATTATCCTTAGCAAACTAATGCAGAAACAGAAAAACAGTGCATGTTCTCACTTATAAGTGGGAGCTAAATGATGGGAACACATGGACACATAGAGGGGAAAATCACACACCAGGACCTACCAGAGGTTGAAGGGTGGGAGGAAGGAGAGATCAGGAAAAGTTTCTATTGGTTACTAGGCTTAATACCTGGGTAAGAAAATAATATGGATAACAAATATATGTTTACCTATATATACACCTATATCTAAAATTACCTATATAAGTTTACCTAGATAAACCATGACTTAAGTTTACCTATACAACACACCTGCTTTTTAAACGTTTTTAAAATAAAAAAAAAAAAAAAGCTGAGGGGAACTTAGGCCTTCCCCAGAGAGCGCTGGAGGGACTCAAGGTGCACTGAGCCTCTGTTTCCTCTCTGAGATGAAAATATGCCTTGAGGGACAGGGACAGGCAGAAATTTAGAAGCAAGAGAAAATAATTTCTCTAGGCAACGCCTTTTTAAAGACAGTTTGCTTCATATTCCACTGGGCGGCCGAGTTCCTGCGCAAGGCCTGGTGCATAGCAGGCATTCGGTGGTGTTTGAAGAAATTCTTGCAAAATTTTCCCTCTTCCTTAGACTTCTAAGACTTGACTTCAGGGATTAACTATTGCCTTGGGATTTATTTTGATCACTCTCCATCATGAAGCCCAGTGCCTGACATATCGGAGGTGCCCAGCTTTTTCCTCCTCAAAAACATACTATGGACCATCGGACTCCAGAGATGAGGTCTCCACCCTTCCTTCCCTCCTTTTTGTGGAGTCAGGGCTGACAGATTATTTATTTATTTATTTTTTTGATGGAGTCTCATTCTGTCACCCAGGCTGGAGTGCAGTGGTGCAGTCTTGGCTCATTGCGACCTCCGCCTCCCAGTTCAAGTGATTCTCCTGCCTCAGCTTCCTGAGTAGCTGTAGTTACAGGCATGTGCCACCACGCCTTGCTAATTTTTGTATTTTTAGTAGAGACAAAGTTTCACCATGTTGGCCAGGCTGGTTTCGAACTCCTAACCTCAAGTGATCCACCCGCCTCGGCCTCATGCTTGTGCTGGGAATACAGGCATGACCCACCGCGCTTGGCTGACAGATTTTTATACATACAGAAGGGAGAGCAGTGATAATAGTGTTAATGATAGTGATCCCCTGTGAGCACTGACTCTTTGCTGGACTCTTGCAAGGCACCTGACATGGTCTTTCAAATCCTCCAGCAACCCTTCAATGTGGGTAACATTATCCCATTTTCTAGATGAGCAACTGAGATGTGGAGATGATGGTGAGTCATTGACTCATTCCTTTAGAGCATGGGTTGGCAAACTACAGCCTGTGGGTCAAATCTGGCCCGCTGCTTGTTTCTATAAATAAAGTTTTATTGGCACACAGCCACAGCCATTCACTTACATAACATCTACAGCTGCTTTCTCATTATAACAGCAGAGTTGAGTAGTTCCGACAGACACCGTATGGCCCACAAAGCCTAAAATATTTACGATCTGGGCCTTTACAGAAAAAGTTTGCCTGGTTTAGAAGAAACATTTGAATGCCTTCTCTTTGTCAAGCTAGAAAGCAGTTCGGGAAAGGCCTTGCAAGCCATGGTGAGGACGTGAGACTTGTTCTAGCAAAGGATAGCAGCTGCAGGGGGTTGCACAGAGGAGGGACAGGAGGAGATCTGTGTTTCAGGACATCCAGTGTGGCCACTGAGTGGAGAATTGCAAGGAGCGAGCATGCACGCAGGCAGGGAAACCCGTGAGGGCCTGCTGAGCAATTCAGGCCAGAGAAGGCTGGGCTGGAAGTCACAGTGCGATGAGGGATTGAGGAAGGAGAGTCAGCAGTTGATGACTGATTACCCAGGAGTGAGGAGCAGGAGAGGGGATCACGGAAAATATCCAAACTTGGGGGTGATTAGAAATGTCAGTCCACAGGAGGAGGAGGAGGAGCAGGAGCTTGTGTGGGGAGCAGGGAGTTTAGTTAGGGAGGTGTTGAGTTGGAGGTGTCTGTAGGATGTCTCTGCAGAGATGGACAGGAGGAAGTGGGCCCTGTGGGTTTGGAGGGACAGGTGTGCATAGGAAGGTGGACCTTGAGGATTCTCCAGCAGAGAGATGTCACCAGGATGAGCTGAACACCTGGGCTGATTCAGAGCTGGGCTCTGTTTTTGGAACCTGGATTCTGGCAGCTCCTGCCTGGTGCTTGCCTTTGTGTCCTCCTGAGACCGTCTCTTGAGCATCTCTGGAGCTGCAGTCGGGGGTGGGGGGTTTGAGAGCCAAGCAAACTCCAACTCAACCTACAAACAGCCAGGCCCTACCCTAGGCCTCGGCAGCAGGAAGAGCACTGCCTGTCTCAAGTCAAAGATCCCAGGAGAGCTGGAGTGGTCACTCTTCTCGAGAAGTTGACACCTGTCATGTGCATGAGGCCTTTTTTGGTGCCTCCGTCCCCAGCGGTGTTTCTGCTCCAAAGGTGACTCTGGGAGCTGGCCTGCACCCCCACAGGGCCATCTTTCTGCTGCTGTTTCCTTCTGCGGGCTCAGGTGAGCACTCAACTGTGGGGAACACAGGAGCAGGCCCCAGCTGCCCCCTGGGTACCATTTTAGGTGTTTGCAACATCCAGGAGGCAGGCCTGGTGCAGGCTCAGGGACGGGTGGCAAGGAGGAAGCATCCCACATGCTGGGAATGTTTTGCGCCTTCGAGAAGGCTAAGGAAGGCTTCTTTTCCCACCAGAGATATGACTAGTAACCTAGGTTTATTTTTTGCCTTGAAAGATGTTAAGGCTGCCTGATTCTTGGGGCAAATGGAAGTGGGGTCCTCAAAGCAAGTAGGTACCTCCAGAGAGAGTGGATCAAGAACTCCCGACCTGGGAAGATGCTGGTTTTCCTGGACCAAGCCCTGGTGCCCTCGGGTCTCGTCTGCCCTGGAGTTGCCTGGGCTCTCCTCTTTCCAGTGCAGAATGTCGCCTTTATCTGCCACCGAATGGTGTGGGAAAAGATGGTGGTGGGGCTAGTAGGCTCTGTCCCCGGCAGAGTTGGACAGTTGGGAAAAGGTGCCCTCTCTCTACAGACTGCAGTCCCCAACCCTTTCCACGCACTGGCTGGCTCTTCACATGTCTCCATTAACCAGCTACTGATGAAGCTTGTCTGCAAGTCAGCACAAAAGAGAACTTACTGGCTTGGGTCTTTGAATATCTCACAGGTGGTGGGTACTTCAGGTAAAGCTGGATCCAGATTCCTCAATGGCACCATGAGAGATCTGTCTCTCTCTGTCTCTGGGTTCTGCTGTCCTCTGTGCTGGCTTCATTCTCAGGCAGGCTGTCCCCATGCTGTGAGGAGATGGGTGTCACATCCTGGCTTATAGCTACGTCGCTCGGTGTGTCTAACCGAAAGACAGCATCTCTGCTAACTAGCCACAAAAACCCTGGGATTCAATGTCCATGGCCCCAGCTGGAGTCACATGGCCATTGCTGACCAATCCCCGTGGCCAGGAAAATGCTGCATTCTCACTGGGGATGGGGGCATCTCCATCTAAATGGCAGGCACTGAGTATGGGGAGGCGGCATTAGGGTTGTGTTACTGGGAGTGGTGTGACAGGCAGGCAGAAATAACAAACAGATGTTTTGCCTGCTGCTTCTGAGAATCATGACGTGCAAATGTCACCTGTGGTTCTCAAGACAGAAAAGTCGGAAGTCACGTATGAATGGACTTCTATAGAATGTCACAAACAGGGCAGCCAGCTGTACGGTTAGACCAGCGGGGCTTGTGGGTGTGAGGAGGCTAGGGTGCAGGGAATATAGGATCCAGAACCTAGGGGCAAGGGCAGAGGGTGGAGGAGACTCCACCTCCCTCTCCCATCCCTCTCCCCTTCTTCTCTCTCTCCTTTCTTTCTTTTTCTTTTCTCTCCCCACAAATATCTGAGTGCCTGTTCTGTGCCAGGTACACCATCTATCACCAGGGACGCAGAAATGAACCAGATGGAAACGTTCCCTGGCTCTTCATGCTGATATTCCTTGGGGAGCTAGGTAATAAGCACACAAACAAATACATGAGACCATTTTAGAGCGATGAGCTAGCAGGGATTCATGTATGGTCAGTGCATTCACTAGGGTGGTCAGGGAGGGCTTCTCTGAAGAGGTGACCTTTGGGTAGAGACTGATGAGAAGGAGCCAGCCTTGGAAGAGGCTGTGTTGGGAGGGAGGACAGTGAACTGGTGGCCTTAAGCTAGGAAGGAGCCTGGGCACTCAAGAAACTGGCCCCAGCCCACATGGGTGGAGCCTTGGGTAGGGCTGGGCGCAGCACAGGGCAGCCCTGGAAGGCTGGTGAGAGTCGGTTTCAGGGCCACTGGGTGAGACTGAGCATTGCTGCCTCCTGATCTGGATGATGGACGGGGAGGACGTGGAGCCCAACCTCACAGAGGAGGAGAACGAAGGACTTTCCATGCCAACTCTGGACCAGCCGCCATGTACTGTGGTGTATCTGCGCCCTTCCCCTCCAGAATGACCCGTGGAGGGGTACAGTCCGCATTTTACAGATGAAGAAACCAAGGCTCAGCGACGTGAGCGGCCCAAGGCCTCTTGCCAGGCTGGAGTGGAGCTCGTATTTGAACTCAGGTCTTTGCAACTCCCAAACTCTTCCTCCCACACCGAACTGCCTCTCACCAAGCGATGGTGACGACCAAAATAAACCCCATGCGGCGTTCGAAGGAGGCAGCGGTCCAAAAGTGATTCATAGCTTTTCTTTCCTTCCCACTGCCATTCGTTTCCTTTCTTAATTTCCACATTTCTGAGCTGAAACAGGTTGGTATTTAAACTTGCCAGTAGCAGATGGGGGGTGGGGGTGGGGCAGCCTCGGCCCCTCAGAGCATGAATGATGGAGGCTGGACCCACCTGGCTGCTGAGGCTGGCTGACCACCCCCCCGAAGGCCAGATGCTCCCCATCCCCACCGCCTGGCCTAAAAGGTGGAGGAGGGGAGCACACGCCAAGGTACCCCACTTCCCCAGCTCCTGAAATGGTTTCGAAGCAGGAGGGAAGGTATGCTTTTCCTAGCACGTAAATGTCACTTTACTCCATGCCTTTCTTTTTTTATCAGTGTGATTGGAAAGTGGCTGCTATCTCCAAAGGAACTGTGCCGTGTTCGTCTTCCAAATGCCGCCACAGTCGGGACCGGCACAGGGCTTAATAGCAGATTATTTTTACAGCTTGCTCTCTTCCCCCACCTCTGAATCCTGACACCATCTGAGCCAGACACGTGCAAGGGGAAGTGGAAGATTGCCATCACCAGCGTCCCATGGGTCCTGCATGATGGGCACTTTGAGGGCCTCTTCACGGGGATCCCTAATTCTAGGATTAGACACAGGTTCCTGACATCAGTTCAAGCTTGAGAGGTTTGCTGCGGAAGAGAGTTTCTCTTTCACCTGGACATTTTGTAGTGAATGTTGATTTTTCCTGTCCGGTTGCTTCTGAAAATAGGATCTCGATTCCCATGAGGTGTTGCTGCTGCCTCTACTCTTGGTTCATGCATTTTGGGTGGGGAGGAAATTCACCCCTCCCCCCCATTTTTTGGACTGGTCAAATTAACCAGCTGTGGCCAGTCAACGTATTCTTTCCCTGAACCACCTTGAGGATTCACATATGAACAAGAAACCCCAGCCAGGCCAGCAAGATTTGATTTGGAGACTTTTATGAAAATTACTAGGAGAGAAAGTTTGTCCTACCAGGAAGTGGTTGAATGATTAAGATGGAAGCCAGGAACTGCTAGTGGCCAGTATTCTAGAGGAGACCCTACTTTTTAATGAGGCCAACACAGAGGAAAGCAGAGCTAAGACTTAGAGGAGAGTGAGTGAAAGATGGGTTCTGATAGCATCACTTGAGCACCTGGATTCAGCCATTCCTGAAATTGGATGATTGGACCCGATGATTGTATGAGTTCATAAATTTGGTTGGATGGCAAGGGTATAGACTAATGCCTATTGGCATGACCCAGATTGCATAAAGCAACCTTGTCTCTGTGTTCCACCCCCCTCACATGTTGCTGCAAAGGTACAGCTCATAGCAAGAAGGAAGGCCGTGATCAAGATATAGACATCATTCCCTCCCACCCTCACAGACTCCATGGGGGCCATCTCATGGAGGTTCATCTGCTCTCTGGGGATCCCTGAGAAGGATATTCAAAGTATAAAATTTAGAGCAACCTGCTAGGACAAAGCTGGCAACTGGAGAGGAGGGGCCTGATTCCAGAATCCATGGAGTGAAGAGGCCTCCACGGGCTCCTCCCCTGCTTTAACAACAGGAGCCTCACTTCTCCCAGGTTGCTTTCTTCAGAGGGCTCTTACAAGCACCATCACTCTGCTAATCCACTCCCAGAATTGCACTTAGACTCGGCACATGTTAACTGAGAACTGTGCTGGGCACTAGGGGTTGGTAGGCTTGGTCTGGGTACTCCATCCTTGCCCCTTAGTAAGTGTGTGGTGTTGCGCACAGTCCCTAACTTATTGGAGGCTTCAAGTCCTCATCAGCAGAATGGGAATAACAATACAATCTGCTTCCAAGGGTTGTCAGGAGGATTCGGTGATCAGCCCTGGCTCTGGTACACAGTAAGCAACCATGAGCATTCGCCGGCGTTACTACTCCAGAGATGGATGAATTCCATTCCTCTTATGTGTGTGGTGTTTTGGGGAAAGGTGGCTCAAGTTTTAAAGGGAGAGAGTTACATGCATAGAAGCTTTCTCTGTTGTACAGTTGATGAGAAGTGAGCATAAGCCACAAGTCCAAGCAGCTCTAGGAGCCCAGAAGGAGAAGTGTCTGACTACAAAGTAATATTCAGGGAAGGCTTCCTGGAGGAGGTGACTGCTGAGCTGAGTCTTGAGGATTGAATAGGAGTTGGCACAGAGAGGGAAGATGCTTAGCAGGGCGAGATATACGTGTTTAGCAGTACATAGGGATAAATACTTAAAGGCATGGCGTGAACAGGAAGTGTACCTGATGCTGTTACTGGACAGTGGGATATGATGGAATATGTATGAGAGGGTGAGAGTAGAGAGACTGGCAGAGAAATAGGATGGGAAGAGTTTGGGGTGGATCCTGGGGGCAGTGGGATCCACTAAAGGATTTTCTTTTCTTTCCTTTCCTTTTTTTTTTTTTTTTTTTTTGAGACAGAGTCTCACTCTGTTGCCCAGGCTGAAGTGCAGTGGTGTGCTCTCAGCTCACTGCAGACTCCGCCTCCCAAGTTCAAGTGATTCTCCTGCCTCAGCCTCCTGACTAACTGGGACTAAAGGCATGCGCCACCACACCTGGCTAATTTTTTGTATTTTTGGTAGAGACAGGGTTTCACCATATTGGCCAGGATAATCTCGATCTCCTGACTTCGTTGTCCGCCAGCCTTGGCCTCCCAAAGTGCTGGGATTACAGGTGTGAGCCACAACGCCCAGCCCCGCTAGAGGGTTTTCTAGGGGAGCAGCATGATTAGACTTGAGCTTTAGGAGTCCATCTAGACACTGTTTTGTAGGAAGATCGGAGAGGAAGGAGGAGGAGATGTGTTGATATACCAGGACAAATGGTAGTGAGGTCCAAAGCCCGGCAGAGGTGACGGTCTGGAGTGAGGGGCAGAGCCTGGGGTATGTGGGAGCAGACTAAACACCAAAGCCTGACATTCTTCTCCAGTCCTTGGCATTCCAGGACCATGATTTGAGACACATCACATATGTCTTATAGAATGACGGGTTGTTTACCAGAAACTCTAAATGCTGACGTCATCTCTCCCCAAATTAGCCTCATCTTTCTCAGCCAATCTGCCATATCTGGGCATGTTTTGCCTTGATCAACTGTTGTCTTATTTTGTTTTTTTTGTTTTCTTCCACAAATACTGATCCCAACTCTTAGCTACAGGCCTGATCCTGCAAGTTCTCCTGGAATCATAGCAAATGCTTGTCTTTCTGTGGCCCTGTGCATCTTACCAAATGTTCTCCCTTGCAATATCCCAGTTTGTCTTCACAGAAACCCCAAGTAGTAACTAGAATAAATATTGCGCCTATTTTAGAGATAAAAGAAGAAAAGGCTGGGCGCAGTGACTCACACCTGTAATCCCAGCACTTTGGGAGACCGAGGCAGGCGGATCCACCTGAGGTCAGGAGTTTGAGACCAGCCTGGATAACCTGGTGAAACCCTGTTTCTACCAAAAATACAAAAAATTAGCCGAGTGTGCTGGTGCATGCTGTAATCCCAGCTACTAGAGAGGCTGAGGCAGGAAAATCCTTTGAACCTGGGAGGCAGAGGTTGCAATGAGCCGAGATCGCACCATTGAACTCCAACTTGGGCAACAAGAGCGAAAGTCCATCTAAAAGAAAGAAAGAAAAACAAAACCAAACCAAAAGAGCCGAGAACAAAAGAGCTGAGAGTTTAAGTGACTTTCCCAAGATCATATGGTAAATGTTGAGGTAGATGTTCACATTTCAGCCTTTTTTTAAAAAAAAACTAAGCATTCAGAATAATTTTAGATGTATGAAAAAGTTGCAAAGATACTACAGGAGTTCCCACAGACCCTTTACCCAGTTTTCCATGTTGACATCTTATATCACCATGGTACATTTGTCACAGGGGAAACCAATATTGCTACATGAGGTCACATGAATAATTAGGTCCCCCAAAGATGTCTATGTCCTAATCCCTGGAAGCAACGAATGCATCCCCTGCATGAGAAAAGGGACTTCGCAGATGTGGTTAAGCTAAAGGTCTTGAGATGGGGCAATTATCCTGAATGACCTGGGTGGGTCTAGAATAATCATAAGCCTGCCTAGAAGAGGGAGACCACAGTCTTAGGGTCAGAGAGAGGAGAAGAAGAAAGGATGGAAGTGAAACAAGTCAGAGGGGAGATGTTCAGCTGCTGGCTTTGAAGATGGAGGAAGGGGCCAGAAGCCAAGGAATGTAGGTGGTCTACACAAGCTATTACAGAAAATGCAAGGAGATGGCCTCTCTCCTGGAGCCTCCAGAAGGAACTGGACCTGCTGACCACTTTGAATTTAGCCAGTGAGACCCATTTCAGCCCTGTGTTAATCCACTCTTGTATTGCTATAAAGAACTACCTGAGACTGGATAATTTATGAAGAAAAGAGATTTAATTGACTGACAGTTCTGCAGGCTGTAAAGAAAGCATGGTGGTGGGGTGGGGGCATAGGAATCTTACAATCATGGCAGAAAGTGACAGGGAAGCAGGCCCATCCTCACATGGCGGAGCAGGAGAGAGAGAGAAGTGGGAGGTGCCACACAGTGTTAAACCATCAAATTTCGTGAGAACTCACTCTCATGAGAACAGCAAGGGGGAAGTCCTCCCACATGATTCAGTCACCTCCCACGAGGCCCCTCCTCCAACACTGGGGATTATAATTCAACATGAGATTTGGGTGGGGACACAAATCCAAACCATATCAAGCCTCCAAAACTGTAACAATACATTTGTGTTGTTTTAAGCCATTCAGTCCTTGACAGTTTGCTATAGGAGCAGCAATGAATGAATACGATACATTACTATTAATGAAAACTGCAGACTTCCTTTGGATTTCACCAGCTGGCCCATTAATGTTCTCTGTCCGTTCCAGGACACTGTGTAGGGCACCACGATGCATTTTGTCATCACATCCCCATGTCTCTCTGATCTATGGCAGTTTCTTGGTCTTTACTTGTTTCTCACGACGCTGACAGTTTTGAGGAGCACCTGCCAGGGATCTGGAGAATGTTCCCCAATCTGATGTTGTCTGCTTTTCTTATAATTAGAGCAGGTAATGAGATTCCAGTCTTTTCTAACCTCCAAGACTTGTATCTGTGCGACCCTCTGTTGATTCAAGCTCCCAAGCTTGCTCCCTACTTCATAGCCTTGTATCTGAAGGGATCGTTCCACTCAATAGAAACCCATTCACCTTGGTGGGGATTATGCTAATGTCTTCAACTCAAAGACCAACTAGGGAATTTATGGCACTGTTTACAGTCTTTGGCAATTGTTGAAGTTTGGAATAAGATTTGCATATATGTATCAGAGCTTCTGATTTTTAGTGTGGAGTTTTTAATTTCTGTTTTATGGTGGGATTTTGCTGCTGTTTGTGTGTTTTATTTTCTGTGCAGGTAATTGTAATGGAATTGTATGCATCAACCTACCTAGACTAAGGGCTGCCTGGGTATAGCTGGCAAAACATTATTTCTATGTGTCTGCGAGGTGTCTCAGGAAGAGATTAGCATTTCAATAGGTAGACCCGGGAAAGAAAATCACCCTCATTATGTTTTTGTTACTGTTTTGAGATGGAGTCTCACTTGTCGCCCAGGCTGGAGTGCACTGGTGTGATCTCAGCTCACTGCAACTCCTGCCTCCCAGGTTCAAGAGATTCTTCTGCCTCAGCCTCCCAAGTGGCTGGGATTACAGGTGTGCATCATCACTACCGACTAATTTTTATATTTTTAGTAGAGACAGGGTTTCACCATGTTGGCCAGCCTGGTCTCCACCTCCTAACCTCAAGTGATTGGCCTGCCTTGGTCTTCCAAAGTACTGGGATTACAGGCCTGAGCTGCCGCACCCAGCTCACCCTTGCTATGCAAATGGGCCTCATTAGATTGTTTGAGGTCCAGATTAAATCAAAAGAAAGGGCAAATGGCTCTCCCATCCTGAGCTAGAACACCTGTCTTCTGCCTTTGAACTTTGAAGCTCCTTGTTCTCAGGCATCAGGAATCAGACTGGAAATTATGCCACTGGCTTCCCTGGATCTCAGGCCTTAGGAATCAGACTGAACTACACCAATCATTGTTTTCCTGGTGCTCCAGCTCGCCTTGGCCCCATAATCATATGATCTAATTCACATAAGAAATCTCTTCCTGGCCGGGCACAGTGGCTCATACCTGTAATCCCAACACTTTGGGAGGCCGAGGCGGGTGGATCACGAGGTCAGGAGTTTGAGACCAGCCTGTCCAATATGGTGAAACCCTGTCTCTACTAAAAATATATAAAAATTAACCAGGCTTGGTGGCACACACCTGTAGTCCCAGCTACTCAGGAGGCTGAGGCAGGAGAATCGCTTGAACCCGGGAGGCAGAGGTTGCAGTGAGCCGAGACCATGCCACTGCAGTCCAGTCGGTGACAGAGTAAGACTTCATCTCAAAAAAAAAAGAAAGAAAGAAATCTCCTCTTATATGTCTATATATATCCTGTTGGTTTTGTTTCTCTGGAGAACCCCAACAAATAATCAAGCATTGGATTTAAAAAGTTTTGTTTTGAGACAGAGTCTCACTCTGTTGCCCAGGCTGGAGTGCAGTCGCACAATCTCAGCTCACTGCAACCACCGCTTCCCAGGTTCAAACGATTCTCGTGCCTCAGCCTCCCAAGTAGCTGAGATTACAGACGAGAGCCACCACACCAGCTGATTTTTGTATTTTTAGTAGAGACAGGGTTTCACCGTGTTGGCCAGGCTGGTCTTAAACTTCTGGCCTCAAGTGATCCTCACGCCTCAGCCTCCCAAAGTGCTGTGATTACAGGTGTGACACTGCATCTGGCTCCCAGGGTTAAATTTTTAAAGAATTTG
The DNA here is from genome assembly GCA_004027715.1 of Plecturocebus donacophilus. Lineage (NCBI taxonomy): Eukaryota > Metazoa > Chordata > Mammalia > Primates > Pitheciidae > Plecturocebus > Plecturocebus donacophilus. Next base: position 5,353 of record PVKP010031166.1, on the reverse strand, counting down.
AAATACAGCGAGGCCCATCTTTTGCTGGGGTTGGCACAATAAGGTGACATGGCAGGTGTGATGAGTTGGCATGCAGCATCCATTTCACCTTCGTCCTAGCTGGTCTTCCCATCTTTAGAGGCGAGAAAGCCACTAACCACATGTCCCAGAGCCCCTTGCTGCTGGGCTTCCAGATGTTACTGAGGTTGCACCAGTCAGATACACAGAAATGAGATTTGCTCCTCCTTTCAGGAAGTTTGCTGTGTTCTGCTTTAATATTAAGCTCCTGTGACCTTAGTACATGTCCATGGATGTGTTTGTTGGACAGACTAGTATAAGGGTATTAGTTTTAAAAGTTAGTCTGTACATTCAATGCATATTTAATGTATATGCAGACAGGATGTAGTGACTCACTCTGGTAATCTCAACATTTTGGGAGGCTGAAACAGGAGGATCACTCTAACCAGGAGTTTGAGACCAACCTGGGCAACATAGTAAAACTCTGACCCAATCTGGCCAAAAAATAAATAACAATAAACCAGGCACACTGGCGTGCACCTGTAGTCCAGCTACTTGGGAGGTTGAGGCAAGAGGATGGCTTGAGCCTGGGAGGTTGAGGGTATGGTGAGCCGTGATCATGTGACTGTAGGCAACAGACTGAGACCCTGTCTCAAAAATAAATGAATGAATGAATGTATATACAGATATATTTTCATTGACTGATGACCAGAAACTCTTTAACAAAATCTTTGCTCAAGCCACTGAATTATACACAGTGCAAAAAAATAAACACACACACAAAAACAAAAAACAAAACTGTGTTTGGCTACACATAGCAGACGTCTTACCAATAATGGCTTAAACAAATAGATATACGTTGGAGTTGGGGATGGATTTGTTATTTCACATAAGATGTCCAGAGGTGGGCAATACTGGTTTTAATTCAGCTGCTTGAACAGGACACGAGGAAACTAGGCTTTTTCTTTTTTATGTCTTTCTTCTTTGCCTTCTTTAGCATTTTGGCTTTTTGCCTCATGATCACAAAATGGTTCCTGCAGCTCCAGACCTCACACCTATGCTCAAAGCAAGAAGGAGAAAAGAAGAAAAGACAGCCTTAGCATAGCTACCTTTTCCATTACAAGGGCAAAGCCTTTCCCAGAAGGCCCCACAACAGACTTCCCCTTAGGTCTTCTTGGTCAGAAGTAAGTCATGGGACTACCCCTAACTGCAAGGGGATTTGAGAAATTTGGGGGACTGATTTTTACAACTGGCTTAAATTAATCATAACCTATTTTGGGGAGTGGTGGCTAAGCACATTTTCTCCCTGGCAAAGTGAGGGTACTCTTAGCAAGGAAGAAGGAAGAATGGTTATAGGGCAGACAATTAGCCTTGCTGCCATACCAGCAAACATTTACTTGTCACCTCTTAGGGGTCAAACCCTGTGTGAGGCCTTCTAAGGGATTCAAAAAAGCATAAGAAACATTCACCACCTTCAAGTCCTCCACTCAAGGAGATGGTTTTATCAGGACTCTCTCTTGAAAGGGAATAGAAACTCTACTCAAACTGATCTAAGAAGAAAGGAGTTTATAGATTCACATAAATGAAACGTCAGGGTACATTTGGCTTCAGGCATGGCTGGATCCAGGTGTTTATATGATTTCATCCAAGAAACTTTTCGTCTTTGGGCTCTGCCTTCCTCTCTGCTAGCTTAGTTTTCAGGCAAGCTCTTCTCATAGCGTGATAAGGAGGCTGTCCACAATTCTAGACCTACAGCCCACAAGCTCAGTAGCAACGAGCACAGCTCAGGTTCCACAAGTGGTACCTTCTGTTCTGATCGGCCAAACGCGAGTTCTGCATTCACCAGGACCTAAGGGTGGGGTCAGCCCTGCTCAAAACCCTTAGACTGAGACTGGTTGCCTATCTACAGGGAAACTGCAATTCTGTTATAGCAAAAAAGGAGGGGTAAACAGTGGGTTGGGGAGGGGGAAATGTGATTTCTTTACAGAAGATAATTTAAAGGGTGAGAAAGTCGTAGTGATTCATCAACAAGCGATTGGTCCCAAGAGGCGCTGGTTGTCTTTCCTGCAGCTGACAGACTCTGCTTGGTGACACAAACACGCCAGGCTGGATGTCGGTCGAGAACATCTTTGTTTCCATGCTGCTTCTGCTCTGCATTTGGCCAGGGAGGTCCCAAGGTCTCATTGCACCATTTGCATAGAATGTCAACCTAAGCACACATCAGTGATGGCAATTTTACAGTCATATCCGGTGTCAAAGCTGGCCCAAAGCAGCACAAGCGACGAAAATTCAAGAGCCTCAGAGTCTCACGATCTGGGATGTTGGTAAGGGGAGCTCAGCTCTGGAGTCTGATCTCGTGCGGGGTGCTTGCTCATGGGTGTTGATTGCAGCATGTTGCTTTCTTCTTCACCCGAAGTTAGAATAAAGTGCCTCTGCCCAGATCTTGAAGCTACTGTTGAGTAGCCCTTGCCAAGAGACATAGAGGTGTATGCCTGTTTCCTCATCTGTAAACTGGGATATCTGTAACAATAGGTTTTATTTCCCAGGGTTAAAATCTTAGGATGCTGTAGCGAGGATTCAATTAGAAAATACATGTTCACCCCTTAGCCCAGTGTCCGACCCTAAGGGAGCTTTTCATCTTTGCTGTTGGGAGGACGAGGAGTTGCATATTCAGCTGTGAAAGTGCGTTGTATTCACACGGTCGCTATTTACAGGGTTTTACATGCATCAGCTCATCTATCCAGCCTGGCTGGTACTGCCATCCCAATTTTTTGGATGAATTAACTGGGTTCGCAAAGGTCACACAGTTTGCTCAAGGCCACATAGATCTGTCAGAGCAGAGCCAGGACTGCAGCCCAGCCTTCCGATGGCAAGTACCTGGGCCGGCCCCATGGGGAGGCGAGTGAGGCACCAGCCCCACCTGCGAGGTGTAAGGGGTGCCTAAAAGCTTGGTCATCAAGATAACTTATATTTGAATGCATTATTTTAAAAAATCAAAATTAATGCAAAATGGATCCATGGCAAATATCCATGAGGCAAAATACTGTGTTTGTAAATGAAAACAAGATTATTCTGGCTGAGTATTTTCTTAGGCTCAGATTGTCATAGGGGCCTGGCAGGGCGCTGGGACTGCACCTGCATTCCCAGTGCTGGCTGCGTTCTCATCAGGTGCCCCTTCAGGTGGCAGAGGTGGCCTCTGCAGCCTCTTCCCAGCAAGCTCAGTGGAGAGGACGCCACCCCTCTGAAAGGCAAACCGAGCTGTGGATGGGATCCTCATCAACTCAGGTGGACATCCTGTACTCCTCACTGGAGCATATGCAGCGACAGTTGGGAAGGATGGCGCCTCCTAAAATGTTGGGGTGCTGTTTCAATTATAAAAAGAGGACTGAGTGTTAAACAGGCAAACGGCACAGATTCTACTGGATATTTGCCGTGGATTCTACTGCAAGAGGGTGCTGGCTAATCATGGGAACTGTCGTTCCTGTGGTGGAGGATCAGGCTTGGGATAGAGCCTGACTTTGGCCATAGAGTCCTCCTGATGTCCCCAGGCTGGCGCAAGCCTCGGAGGCAGCTGGTGCTTAGGTCCTCTCTAGCCCTGCTATTCCGGTCAGTGACTTCTGCTCAAGCCTGTTTCATCATTGGCTACGCTGTACTCACACCTCCTCCTCTCTCTCCTGCAAAGCAATCTCGCTCAACCGCCAGGACCATTAGTTATCATTCAAATCTCTTTGATCAGACCTATCTATTTGTGCACTAATAATGAATGGGTTTGTACCTCATTCTTTCCCTACAGTAAAGGCTGCTGGGGAAGGAAAGAACTCAGCAAGGCATAAGAAGGAATTCGGGGTTAGACATCCAGCAGTTTTGAGAAAGTCTCTGTCTGTAAAACAGCAGGAACTGCAGTCAGCCTCTTCTAGAACACTACTCCTGAATATCTTACCTTTCCTATGAGAGCCGGTCGGGTGCTTGGGGTACAGGGCCAAGATGGCAACAGTTGGTGGTGACGTTACCCCTTCTACCAATAGTCTGCAGGGGCTGGGGAGCAGCTGCCACCTGCACAGCACCTATGCTCACCAGTTTGCCACAGTCCCCACCACTCCCTATTGTCTGACATCCTGTCTACTTTCCTCATTTCTGTTACCTGTCTTGCTATTGCATAAGTAATGTCTCTTTCTTCCTTTGCTTTGAGGCTAAGCTTTTTGCATTCTGGCATCAGTACATCTGAAAACCAGACGGGAGGGGGGCCCATCAGCTCAACCAATCAACTCAAACTGACCTAAGAAGAAAGGAGTTTACAGTTCAATGAAAACTCAAAGGTACCTATGGCTTCAGGCATGGTTGAATCCAGGTGTTTGATTTCGTCAAAAACCCATTTGTGTCTGGGCTCTGTCCACAGTTCCAGTCCTACACCGCACAAGCTCAGCAGCATGGGTGCAGCCCAGATTTCAGGGGCGGGGACTTCAGCTCTGATTGGCCTAGAACCTGAGGGTGGGGCCAGCCCCACCCAAACCCCATAGACTGAAAACAGGAAACAGCCGTTCTATGATAGCAAAAGAGGGGGTAAACATGGGTGTATTGTTAGCAAATGCTCACTTTCTTCCTGCTTCCCCCGCCCACTAGTGAAGGAGTACATTCCCTGCCCCGTGGCGCTTGGCCTCGTACCCTGTGTTGGTCAATGGAATGTAGAAGAAAGTGAGAGTGTGCAATTCTGAGCCTAGGCCTCAAGAGGATTGCAGGTTTCCACTTGTTCTTCGGATAACGTCTGACTTTACCCATCAGAATAATGTACTCCTGGGGGGCTGCTGCCCTTTCATCCTGAACCCCAGAAAAACACATGGAGAAAAGCTGTTTTCCCACATATCTTTGAGCATGAGTGTATTTGTTTGTTCTCACGCTGCTAATAAAGACATACCCGGGACTGGCTAATTTATAAAGGAAAGAGATTTAATTGATTCACAGTTCCACGTGGTTGGGGAGGCCTCATAATCATGGTGGAAAGTGAAGGGGAAGCAAGACACATCTTACATGGCAGCAGGCAAGACAGAGCGTGTGCAGGGGAACTCCCATTTATAAAACCGTCAGCTCTCGTGAGACTTACTCACTACTGTGAGAATGATATGGAGAAAGCCACCCCCATGATTCAGTTATCTCCACCTGGCCCTGCCCTTGGCACATGGGGATTGATTCCTACAATTCAAGATGAGATTTGAGTGGGGACACAGCCAAACCAGATCAATGAGTATAGATGCTTATTATATGCCACCAAGTTCTGGGATGGTTTATTACATAGCAAAAGCTGACAGACATAGAGCTGAAGGCTTTGCAAGGTTCAGGAAAACTGTGGTAGCAACAAGCT